>WNWK01058763.1:0-10362 GCA_009830355.1 Cherax destructor | reverse complement strand
CACACACACACACACACACACACACACACACACACACACACACTCGTCCTTCCATCCTCAGCAAAAACTTAGACATTTTGTTAGGGAAGGTTTCTCATCAGACATTAGTATCACCAGCCATCAGTCACCCAGGTAAGGTGAAGACAAGACAACCATCCTGTTTTTCACCCTATATCAGTTGTTATTTTTGAGTATAGAAGTGACGTGAAGTTGGGCAGTGGCCAGCGTCGAGAGTTATCAGGGGATCGTGACGCGCAGGAGGTTGGTATCTGGACTTGACTATGAGTCAATAAGCGGAAAAAGACTGGTACCTGGCAGTAGTTGTTTCCTGATACCATGAACCTAGAATCAGGCAAAAGCTACTGTCTTGTTATACGCAGGAGAAGGCTGGTAACAGGCAGCAGTTTTGTTCTGATACGCAGGAGGCTGGTAGCAGGCAGCAGCTACTCTCCTGATACGCAGGAGGCTGGCATCGCCCACCAGCTGCTCTCACATTACTACAACTTTAACACTGGAAGCCTTTTTTCTTAAGTGAGGCGTAAATAAAATATAAATACATTTTGGCATTGTCTTTTTTATTGTCATGATGTAATCGAGGGCAAGGTTAGCGACAACAGAGAAGCAGTAGAGAAGAATTCCAGTAGTGACCTCTGAACCTTGGATGACTCCGGGGCAGCGTAAACATGGGGCGTCCCGAGCCGTGCCCATGACTGCGGCTTTATCTTCCGCATTATGCTGTCATTCATATTATTCACCACGCTTTCCAACAAGATAAAGGATATGCTAATAGGCAGCTGTTTCTATTAAATACTCACGGGAAGCTCGAACGAGACAAAATGGTATCCAAGACAAGAGATTTAAGGCAGGTGTTGGTGGGGGGGGTGTGGAGGTCACGGCCATTACTCAGTGACGAGGCGAAGGTCACACACATGACCCCCTTTTACACTAGAAAAAATGACAACAGCACTTAACACCATCGCTAATAATAACACGAAACGCAATTCCAAAACAAAACGCAAGATACAAAAGTAACCAAAGGTACTTTGCAGGAAAAAGATGGTACAAAATGTCCCAAATTTTTTAAAAAAAGGGGAGGGTAGGTCGTCTAGGGCTAAGGCTGCTTCCTAGATAAGGATGTAACAAAATTGGAAAAGTTGTTAGAGAAAAGTGGATTCCCAAAATAATAATGGCAAAAAAGAATATCCGCCTACGGGAAAAACCGATTTATAATGTGAAAGTTATTATACGAGAAATTGTTCAATAAAGAAATGAATGGAGAGATTGCTTATTTTATTGCATGGAAGCTGCATTTTCGGTGGCAAGTGTTTCATGATCTCTGGTTGTCGTCTGCCAGAGTATAACCCAAGGAGTCTTGTGTGAATTTTTTGTCGAGTGTGCTCTTTTCCAAGATTTGCTTGTATTTAGATGAGTTGTGTGTTTGTGTGAATATGTTTGTATGTGTTCGTGTACCCCAGGATGTGTTTAGATACTTTTGTAAGTTTTTTCACTAGTTCGTATGCTTTTGTATATCTTTATGCTTCTGTATGAATTTAGAATGCGTTATTTTTTTTTTTCCATTTGTTTGAATACGTTATTTTCCCAGTGCCTCTAATGGTTTAAAAGCGTTTTTGTGTGTTTCTGGGGTATTTGTATGCGTTTGTATTTCTTTATATGCCCATGTCCATGCGTAGACGAGTTTTTTATTATTTCCATATATTTTTTACGTTTGTATGTGTTCATAGGTGTTTGTATTTTTCTTCTGAATATGTTTTTTTCTCTTGCTTTTCCTTTAAGCATGTATAAGCATTTTTGCTTGTGTTCATACGCACCTGTGTTTGTTTGTGTATGAGTCTCAAAGTGTTTATTTTGTGTTTTAATGTATTTACAATTTTTTGCTTCTGTTTTACAGTATTTAGTTTTTTTTGCTCGTTTTTATACATATCAACAATTGTAGGTTTCAGCGTGTTTGCAAGGTTTGCAAAAGCTAAAGTTCTTTTTTTTAATGTGTTTGGCTGTTTCTTTACTGGTTTAGTTGCATTTTCTTGTCTCTTTAAAAATTTTTTAAAAAACTTTTTGTGTTTGTTTTTTGTCTTAGCACGTGCTTAGTTGCGTTGCATGTGTTTTGCATAAGCAGGTGTGACTCAGTCTCAGGGGTTTACAGGTGTTGACACCAGGTGGATTTAAACATATGTAACAGGGAAGACAATTACAGGTACCACTGGGTAATCTAAGACAGGTGTCACAGAGGGCCACAGCGTTGGGGTAGCCCCAACAGGTGCTACTATGTGGCCTCCGGGGGCCTTTGGGGACCACATCAGGTGCAGTGTGGGGGACATCAAATGCTAGTGTGTGACCCCCAAAGGGAGATGCTGCTGCGGGGGCCACACCAGGTGATGCAATGATTCTCTCGCCCAAATGAGTCCTCTCTGGCAGGTATGTGAGGCATATGTGCTTTATTATTTTTTTACCGCATTTGCTAGGAAAACAAATGAAAAACCGAACGGTTTTAGCTGAAATATGAAGATAAAGGGGGATATAATGCAACTAATTACGATCTTCAGGTATCTTGCGTATACCACAACAGGCAATATACACTGTTAAAACATCTGTTTCCAGTCAGCTCTTATTAAGCTTCTCTGTTTAAAAATTTTCGTAAATGCAATTGAAAAAAAATCCAAAAATTTAATAGCTCATCCGTAGGGTCTATTCAATTTCAAAACCTCTTTAAAAATCCCTTTATAAAAATATAGAGCCATGTAGAGGAACTTTTATAAGAAAGTTGACTGTGCTGTAATTACTATTTTGAAGATAAAAAAGAAGGATGATAATAAGAAAATAAACAAAATACTGAGACTAACTTTTTTAAATTGGAGAACAATGGAACAAACGGGGTTTACAATCGTTGTGTTCGGGGTTTTTTTAAAAAACCAAAATAAATTTTTAACACTTAAATGGTTGTCAGGTTAAATGCCCGGCTTTCGGCTGTAGCGAATTACGGGAAAAAATAAGATAAAGACATTATTTACTTCATTCAGAAATTCCACAAATAATTTTACAAAAGTAGCATGGATCTATACAATTGTTCTGAGGGCATATAGATTCTGTAAATGTTCATCATTTACACGTTATGTAGACTGAAACTAGGATAATCCTGTAGAGCTATATTAACATAGCATTCAGCTGCACGACTGACTGCTATATTATTTAAAGGAAATCAAACAGTTCTAGAAATGGAAAATCTACAATCCCTTTGACAATACTGGGGAAAAAAAAGGCCGCAGTCTTCCAGGGTTTGTGTGATTTATTCAGAATTAATCAATGACGTAAACATTTACCGGCTTTTATGCAAAAATCTTTTTTTTTTTTTTTTTTTTTGAGTTGCGCCACATGAGCAATTTTTTTGGGTTTACGCAGACGCAGTTTTGGTCACACTTCCTCTGGTGATTGAAAGCCCTCGCTATAGAAACTCACATCTACTCTTAATGAGAATTTCATGCCAAGACACATGGATTATTAAAATTTGTCATGCAGCAGAAAATGCAATACATCGCGTCATAATGCGTAAATACGATTGAGGTTAGGTTAGGAAAGGTTTGCCAGGAAACAGGTCAAGTGTATCCTGACGCGGGTCTTACTCATATGATGATCAGCAGCTTAACCTTTGGTCATCTGACCGGGCCTTCAGCTGGTTTTCCCGGGTCCACCTCTTTAAAATTTATGGCTACAATTATAATCATACTTTTTTCACATACGATCTAGACAGAGGAACATCTGAGACGCGCCAGATAAAAAATATTGCGGTATCAGTGGGAGAGGAAATAAGGAAGGTGTTCAAGAAATCTTATTGAAAATTGTTCAAGTGTTCTTGAAGCCACCTTTGATCTATTTAATTTATGTTCGCCTCAATATTATGTCATCGAAAAGCAAGAATATGTAGGAATTAACTACTGCAATACCAGAAACAAAATAAATAAAAACCTCGTGAGAAGTTTTCTCCTGTGTGTGATCCATGGACTCCCGTGGCTTGTCTCTCCACCACCGTTATACACAGAGACATGTTCTTATCTCTTACTATGTGAGAGACAACGTCAGCTTGTGTATAGAGCCACGTCAGTTGCGCCAACGGGTGTGTGCATTTGCAATTGTGTACATCTTCACCAGCACCTCAATATGCATCAAAAAAAGAAATATGAAAGGCTAGCCATCATGTGTCATATCCATCAAGGAGATAAGATAAAAGGACATCGAGCTCTTCTTATGCACCTATAACAGTTATAGTGTATTGTATTTAGGATCTTGACTAGTAGAAGCAAAATCAGATATATATCTCTCCCTGTATATGGACTCCGGTAGGACGATGCTCTTCTCACCTCGTCTTTACCACGAAAAAAAATGCCCTTCCCTTTGACCCTACGAGGCGTAGCTCGGGGTCACTCAGCCACACGACTCTTATACGGAAGATATCTATCTATATTGTATGCTGATTCCTCACGTCGGTAAACTTGGCATTGTTCCTTAATGATAATAAATGTGTGATGTGCCTGACGGCTAGGAGAGGATTGTACCGCCAGAAACTGCAGCTACAAAAAACGACTATTGCCTCTTAACACATACACCAGAGAAGCTGCACAGGATTCTGTAATATATAAAGATCACAGTGGGCCAAACACTGGGCAAAATTATTTAAGAAACTCAACGACCTAAGATTATACAAAACGTCCGGCAAAGAAAGGTAATTCTCACACGACTAAAACTTCATAAACTGTTAATGCAATGAAAGTATTAATATGAAGTCTAAGTGATAATTATTATTATTAGCAGAATTATTAGTAGTAATAGTAGTAGGAGTTGTTTTACTAATGTTATTATCACATGATAAGTTAGGTTAGATAAGAATCGTCAGGAAGCGGACAAATGCCTTTGACGTGTCTTAGCCATACAATGACCTGCCACTAAAGCTTTTGATCATCTGACTGAGTCCTTCCACCGTCTTACCAGTCCACCCCTTTAAAATCATACGAAAATATCCATTGATGTTGCTCATTATCATATGGAAGCGCTAAACACGTAGTAGTCGTACAGTTCCCGGAAAACAAGAGGCAATCAGATTTAATTCCAGGAGGACAGAGTATCTCTAGTTCCTTTGGGAAAGAGAGCCTTTTATCTTCATCAAAGTAACCCCTTGTTATGTCATTCTGAGTCCTTGTAAAGGGGGACCGGCTATCTTGGTCTTCACTGCCAAGGGTTTTTCTGAATCGCTGATGCTGGGACAGAAGGTGCCGTATGCACCGCCTCCAGCTGGTGTTTACCAGACGGAGGCTGCAGTGTTGCGTGCAGATAACAAGATGATGAGATGCTGTCAGCCTAGACTGATGAATGAATGGTCGGACACGAAAACAAGGGGAGAAGAGAGAGAATAAATTAAATGAAAACTCTCAGTTCTGATTACTCAATACGTGTTTTACTTAACACAGCCTATAGACGAAAGTTTGAAAACTGGTTATTGGATGAAAAAAAAAAAGGTTCTTACTGAGCAAAAGTATGAACAGACATAACCCATCAATGAACGTGCCTTGATGCTGCTGAAGCGGTCTTAATCTTAGGAATTGGAAATGCACTCTCCTAGAAATCAAACACGATTACCTGAAATACCCAATGAGCTATTGGACCCCTACGTATTTAGCGCTTAACCATGTATATAATAGTATTATTATTGTAACTATTCTGTTCTGTTCTAGATTCGCCAGTATAATCGCCCGCAATGGGAGGAGGTACAAGTACCTCCACGTCTTCTAAGACCAACTGTCCAAAGGCCTAGCCCCATTCCCGCCCCACGGGGCTCGGAGGGAGAAGCTAGGCACCTTGGGCTGCCACAAACCCCGCCCACACAGGGCTCGAAGGGTGTGGCAGGTGTATAACAGCAGACGATGACAGGAGGTGCAAAGACAGGAAGCACTACAGGATCCTTTTCGAGCCACACTCCAGCTTTGGGCCGGGGACAGGGAAAGCTCAAGAATTCCGGGGTATTCTGAACCACACACACACACATTTATATATATATATATATATATATATATATATATATATATATATATATATATATATATAGAATGCTTTATTAATAGACAGAATACATTGATAGAAAACACAAACATGAACATGAATACAATGGTACAATATGTCAAAGATTATGAATCTCCTCCAGCTCCTCCGAAGCCGGACGCGAGCCAAGTATGCAGCATGCGTTTCCCTTTGGATGGCCACGCTGAGACGCTGGAACATGAACGTGGCTGCCCTTGGGTCCCTGGTGGTGTCGATGAGTCTGGAACCCAGCTCTTTAAGGAAACGTGTTGCATTTTTCCCCATGCTCCCAAGGTCTCTGATCCCACTGGGACAAATTGATACTGTTGGCTTATGTCCCTGTACTTGCCGATCTTGTACTCCTCTCTGTGGTCAGCAGCTCCTCCCTGTCGCCCGACACTGTGATGGATGTAGGTGTCAGCCAGTGTCGACACACGGTATAATCCCATGCTAAGAGCTTGCCATTCTTCCAAGGATGGATGGTGATCCCGTTGGGGCGGTTTGCTGGGTTGTGGGCATTGTTGGCTGCTAGTGATCGAGGCTCTCTCTCGGCTGGGCATCCAGCTGTAGCAAGGGTTCTCTTTATGATGTCGTTGACCTCATTGTGTCTTGCATGCCAACCCTTGGTTTTAAACAGTTAAGACCATGTAGACCATATTGGTCGGCTTGCGCATCGCTGCAAATACACGTATATTCCGTGTGAATAGGGGCAGCAAGGCGCAGAGCCACTGCAATACGAAGGGTCTTAGGGTCGAGGCGTGTTCCCATGGCCGAAATGGGAACTGTTTGGAGGATGTCCCCAGAGTGATGTGCACTCACAGCTAGGAGACGGGCAGTCTCCCTGTCTGATGTTACGGCCCTAAGCATATTGGCAAGTATCTTTTCAGTGATTGGGGCCGTCCCAGCTTGACTGTTTGTAGGCCAGTTCTTCACTAGGTTTTGGTGTTGGAGCAGCAAGAGTCTCCCATTCAGTGATGTCACTGGTGTAGCTAGGGTCCTGTATTCCTGCTGAATCACTGAGGTTGTCTGGAATAATTTGTTTTATTAGCTCATTTGATGCTATGGAAGAAGATAAGAAAGCTGGTAGGGCAATCTGGGAGGATTTGCATACTCCCAGCCCCCCAAGCCTGACTGAAGTGAGGCTTGCAACCACTGTCCATCTTCGAGGGAAAGATTCAACACACTCTCTAGCATGGTCTTGAGAAGAGAGTCATATTCCTTGAGTTTCGGGCTGCTGAAAGCTGGGAGCATCTCAGGAAGTAAGTAAGTTTTGGGGTTGACAGGCACCTGGTGAGTAGGTAGAAGCATCATGTGTATCTATGTCTTTCATCCTACCTTCCATCGTCCTGAGGTCTGAGATTTTTTCATGACCAGATCGATGGCATTGGGCCCAAGAGGAGCACCAAGGAGAGTGCTGTTGGCTGGATCAATGGCTCGTGCCCCTCGTAAAACATCCCTAATGTTCTGGATCATCTGTGGATTGGTGGAAACTATTTCACATTTGGTGGGGTTTAAAGATAGGCCCAGGCTCTCTACCATATCTTTAATTTTCCTGATGTCTCCTAGGAGAGATTCTGTAGTACCAGCTAGGTGCCATCATCCAAAAACCAGATATTGAGCTCACTGGACAGCGCTTCTGTGACTTCCTTGATGACTAGACAGAATAGAAATGGGCGAGAGGGTCCCTCTGTTGCACACCCTCACATGAGTCAATTTCATAGTCCCCAAACAATAGTTTAGAAGCCACACTATAACACGATTCTATGAAGGGATAGAGGGAAGGAAAGTGCCTAGAAACTGCTTGGAGAGCAGAATCCCTTCTGACTGAGTTGAAAGCATTGGCAAAGTCCAATTTGATTAGGCTTTTTCATTGGACATGTTGTTAATATATATAATATATATATATATATATTATTATATATATATATATATATATATATATATATATATATATATATATATATATATATATCATGCCGAATAGGTAAAACTAGTCAATTAGTAAGAACGTATTTAAAATTAAGTTCTTTCTAAACTTTTCTCTTATACGTTTAGTATATTTTTTCATTTATGTTAATGTAAAAATTAATAATTTTGTACCAAAAGAACCTTAGAAAACTTACCTAACCTTATTACAACAAGCGCAGTTTAATTTAGCTTAATCAAACTAAATATATTTTAGATAAGTTTACAATAATTTAATAATAAATAATGAAATATATATTTTTTCGTTAGGTTCAGAATGATTTTTGCCAAATTATTGCATACACAAATTCTCGCCGGTCTTATTCCGCAAGAAGAGCGTTGCTATTTAAGCCAAACTCGCAAGTTTTACCTATTCGACACGACACATTTTATATATATATATATATATATATATATATATATATAATCGTCTAAGACGAAAATGCGAAAGAACAATGTTTCTTACGCTTCACGGACTGCCAGCCGATTTCGACAGCATAGTAATTTGAACTGATAAATGGCAAATAAATTTCAATGTTGGTAAGTGTTAAGTAATGCATATATAAACATATACTGAAAGCAAAGTTATTTTCTAAGCATCTTAAGAGCATGACAGCAAATAATAAAACTGTAAAAAGTAGGAGCTATTGTGGTGGTTTCATTAGTTAGGTTTTGAAGCCTATTGATTGCGTTTTGCACCGCCATTCAAGAATTCAATCTTAAGATAAGGTTGAAGTAGTTCTCAGTGCAGAATATATACATTGAGATATAAATCTTTCGATATGCACTTCTCGGTATATATTCTGGGATATACACCCATCAGTGTACGTATTTGCAGAGATTTATAGGTTGGTAGGAGGCAACCACCCAGGGAGGTATACCGTCCTGTGGTAGTAGGTTGGTAGACAGCAACCACCGGAGGTATACCGTCCTGTAGTAGTAGGTTGGTAGACAGCAACCACCCAAGATTTGGAGGTTTAAAAACCCGGGTTAGTCCTGTGGTAGTAGGTTGGTAGGCAGCAACCACCCGGGGAGGTATACCGTCCTGGGGAGTAGGTTGGTAGAAGCAACCACCCAGGTAGGTATACCGTCCTGTGGTAGTAGGTTGGTAGGCAGCAACCACCCGGGGAGGTATACCGTCCTGTGGTAGTAGGTTGGTAGACAGCAACCATCCAGGGAGTATACCGTCCTGTGGTAGTAGGTTGGTAGGCAGCAACCACCCAGGGTATACCGTCCTGTGGTAGGTTGGTAGACAGCAACCACCCAGGGAGGTATACCGTCCTGTGGTAGTAGGTTGGTAGGCAGCAACCACCCAGGGAGGTATACCCTTTTTTCGCCCCTTCGTTGTGGTGTAGGTTGGAGACAGCACCACCCAGGGAGGTATACCGTCCTGTGGTAGTAGGTTGGTGGCAGCAACCACCCGGGGAGGTATACCGTCCTGTGGTAGTAGGTTGGTAGACAGCAACCACCCAGGGAGGTATACCGTCCTGTGGTAGTAGGTGTAGGGGGGGGAAGCCAAGGGGGGCAGAACCACCCAGGGAGGTATACGTCCTGTGGTAGTAGGTTGGTAGGCAGAAACCACCCAGGGAGGTATACCGTCCTGTGGTAGTAGGTTGGTAGGCAGCAACCACCCAGGGGGGTATACCGTCCTGTCAAATGAGTGTGCAACGGAAATCTGTAATTGTTTTACACAATGGTAGGATTACTGGCGTCTTGTCTTTCTGTCTCAAACTCATAAGATGACAGGTACACCCTGCTACCTCTACGTACATCTAGTTCATACTAAACATGTAGTTACGCATGTACATGTATGTGTAATATACACTCAGCTGAATTTTCTTCTACTCTGTTAGTAGTTCTCATTCTCATGGAAAAGTGGGTTAGAATTTTCCTATGAAAGCCACGTGTGTCGGGAAAAGGGGACTAAGATGCCAGCAGCTAGGGGCTAGTAATCCTTCTCGTACACAATTACTAAAAAAAAAAAAAACACGAGGATAAAATTGTTAATTTTTGTTTTTGGGTTTTATGGGTGTAGTATATATGTTAATAAAGAACTGATTGTGAATGAAACTGTTATTCTAGCTCTAATCGAAAGAAGCTAAATGGAGTAGGGAATTTAGTGGAAGCTGGAAATTGGATTAGGCAGGCCAAGGTGTATCCGAGAGAATTAGAGTTGAAGAAGGACTAGCGGTAATATTAAATGATCAATTATTTTAAAAAATTTGGGTATACAAGTGAATAAATTCAATAATAATGTAAAATAAAATTAGAATGGTTTGGGGAGATGTTTATACCCCGGGAAAAGGGGAAAAGGGG
>WNWK01058762.1:0-10363 GCA_009830355.1 Cherax destructor | reverse complement strand
CTCCCTCCAACCCCAGGCTGTTCCCCAATGCCACAAATCTTCCACAACAGGCACAGGGTCATCAGGGTCAGCCCCCCAAACCTTAAAAAATCCCTCTTTCAACACAATCCGGCCACAGTGGTCTCCAAGCAGAGTTCAAAGTCCTTCCTGGAAGTCACTCCCTCCCAAGCCTTACCTATAAGGCCTAGGCAATGCACGATATTGAAGTGATCTTTCCAGAACTCTCTTAGGGTCAATTCAGAGTCATTGGTCATATTAAAGCACCTCTGAAACACTGCTTTGGTGTACAGTTTCTTGAAGTTTGCAATGACCTGCTGGTCCATGGGCTGGATGAGAGGAGTGGTGTTAGAGGCAAGAACTTCACTGTGATGAAACTGAACTCATCAGGCAACAACTCTTCCAAGTTGTGAGGATGAGCAGGAGCATTGTCCAGTACCAGGAGGCAATTTCTTTCCAGGAGGTTTTCTTCACACTAGGGCCAAACACTCCAGTCACCCATTCCTTGAAAATCTCCGTAGTGATCGATGCCTTGGTGTTAGCCTTCCAATGCACACAAAGTTATTCTTGTCAACACTTTAAAATCACCACTGGCATTGGCACACATCATAAGAGTTAGCCTGTCTTTCTAGGTTTGTGTCCTGGCTGTCCCTTTTTCCTCCTGAGTAATGAAGGCAAGTTGGGCATTTTCTTCGAAAACAGGCCTGTTTCATCACAATTAAACACTTGTTGGGGAGGAATTCTTCAGCCTCTACGAACCCCTTAAATTCAATCACAAATGTTTCAGCTGCACGTTTGTCTGAGCTGGCTGCCTCACCATGCCTCACAACACTGTGTATGCCACTACGTTTCTTAAACCTGTCAAACCAGCCTTTGCTGGCTTTAAAATCACTCGCCTCACCACTGGTTGCAGGCATTGTCTCGACAAGATCTGCGCGCAACTTCCTTGCCTTTTCACAAATTACAGTGGAACCCCGCTATTCGAACGGCTCGGCAGTTGAACAAATCATCATTACTACAAGAAATTTGATATCGTCATGCGAACAAATTATCGCGAGTCGAACAATCGTTCGTGACCTGTCCACCCAGGCGCTTTGGGTGCCTCACCGCGCAGGCGTGAGAGCCAGTCCCGCGTTGTTTACACTCGAGAGAACAATACCCTGCACGTTCTCCAGACATTTCACACTTAATTATAATTTTTTGGAGTTTGTTCATTAAGTGCGACTGTAAATAAGCTACCATGGGTCCCAAGAAAGTTCCTAGTGGTACCCTGGGCTGATAAAAGTGAGAAACACCGTAGAAATGAAGAAGGAAATAATACAAAAATACGAGAGTGGTGTGCGATTGTGTGATCTTGCCAGGATATATGGCAAAACAGGTCAACTATCGCTTCTATCCTGCTTAAGAAGGAAGAAATTAAGCAAGCTGATGTTGCAAAAGGTGTTACTGTGCGAGCCAAAAATAGACCACAAATAATCGAAGAGATTGAGAAGTTGTTGCTGGTGTGGATCAAGGATAAAGAGTTAGCGGGTGATAGTGTGTCGGAGTCAATCATTTGTGAAAAGGCAAGGAACTTGCATGCCGATCTTTTAAAGAAAATGCCTGCAACCAATGCTGATTGTAATGGTAGTGAATTTAAAGCCAGCAAAGGCTGGTTTGAGACATTTAAAAATCGTAGTGGCATACATAATGTGGTAAGGCATGGTGAGGCTGCCAGTTCAGACAAACATGCAGCTGAAAAATTCATAAACGAGTTTCAGGACTACATAAAGACTGAAAAATTGAAACCTGAACAAGTGTTCAATTGTGACAAAACAGGCCTGTTTTGGAAGAAAATGCCCAACAGGACCTACATTACTCAGGAAGAAAAGGCACTGCCAGGACACAAGCCTATGAAAGACAGGCTAACTCTCATGATGTGTAGTAATGCTAGTGGGGATTTTAAATTAAACCCTTTACTAGTGTATCACTCAGAAAATCCCAGAGTGTTCAAGAGACACAATGTCGTCAAAAGTAGAATATGTGTGTCTTGTGGAGAGCTAGTCAGAATGCATGGGTCACAAAGCACCTTTTTCAGTGACTGGATCCATGAAGTGTTTGGCCCCAGTGTGAGAAAATACCTACAGGAAAAGGGTTTGGACAAAAATGCCTCCTGTTGCTGGACAATGCTCCTTCACATCCTCAAAACATGGAAGACCTACTGTGTGAAGACTTCAAATTTATAAAACTGAAGTTCTTGCCTCCTAACACCACTCCTCTCCTCCAGCCCATGGACCAGCAGGTCATCTGTAACTTCAAAAAACTATACACAAAAGCAGTGTTTGAAAAGTGTTTTGAAATGACCTCGGACAGTGAATTGACCCTTAGAGAGTTCTGGAAGAATCATTTCAATATCTACAGCTGCATAGGCCTTATAGGCAAGGCTTGGGAGGGAGTGACTTCAAGGACTTTGAACTCTGCTTGGAGACCATTGTGGCCAGGTTGTGTCCAACAGAGGGATTTTGAAGGGTTTGAGGCTGACCCTGACCCTGCCGACCCTGTGCCTGTTGTGGACTCTATTGTGGAATTGGGCAAGTCCATGGGGTTGGAGGTGAGTGGCGAGGATGTGGAAGAGTTAGTGCAGGGCCACAGGGTAGAGCTAACACCTCAAGAGCTGGAAATGGAAGAGCATCAGACCAGATTTGAGGCTATTGATTCACGGGAGGAGGAGGAGGAAGAGGGGCTGAAGAAGGTGCCTTCTTCAGAGATTAAGGAGATGTGTACAATGTGGAATAGATTGCAAAGTTTTGTTGAAAAATACCACCCTGAACAAGCTCAAACAAGCCATAACAGCAGCATGTTCAGTGACCAAACAATGTCCTTCTTCAGGAACATGTTGAAAAGGCGCCAGAAACAGAGGACTGTGGACAGTTATTTTGTCAAAGTGTCCAGTGACTCCCAAGCTGGTCCTAGTGGGATTAAAAGACAAAGAAAAGAAGTAACCCCAGATAGGGCTTTGGTACCTGAAGTCCTTCTGGAAGGGGATTCCCCTTCCAAACACTAACCCCTCCCTCCCTCACTCCTCCTCCCTCTCTTCCATATGCCATCAACAATCTTCAATAATGGTAAGTAAAAAGACTTGCATTTATTTACTAATACTTTTAGTAGTACAGCACTGTAGTATTTAATGTTTTTGTCTATGTAGAAGCTTAATTTTATTAAAATATATTATTTTTTTAATATTTTTGGATTTCTGGAACGGATTAATTGTATTTCCATTATTTCTTATGGGAAAAATTAAATCGCCTTTCGAACATTTCACGTTAAGAACAAGCTCCTGGAAAGGATTAAATTTGAATGGCAAGGGTCCACTGTATCGCCATGGAAATACTATCACCCGCTATCTATTTTTCATTGATCCACACCATCAGTAACTTCTCAACCTCATCCACTGTTTTCGATCTTTGTTTCGTTAACAAATTAACCCCTTTTGCAACATTAGCTTCCTTGATCTCATTTCTCTGTGCCAGGATAGTGCCGATAGTAGATTCACTTTTCTTGTACATCCTGGCAAGATCACTCAGCGTACGCCACTCTCATATTTTTCAACAATCTCCTTCTTCAGTTTGATGGTGTTCCTTACTCTCTTTACCACTGGGGTGCCACTAGGAAGCTTCTTTGGACCCATGGTGACTTATTTCACAGTCACAATCACTAAACCACCAAAAAAGGACACCAAATGTATTGTGAATGTTTGAAAGAACGCGCTGGGTAATGTTCTCTCAATGGTAAACAACGCTACACTGGCATCTTGCGAGGCCAGGCGCGGAGCAGGTGGACACGTCTAATACGTTTGCTAACCGAGCTTTTTCGCTATCCGATTGCGAAAAAGCTTTCGGTAACCAATTCTTTTGTTAACTAAACCTTTCATTAACCGGGGGTCCACTGTACACTACTCTATAAACATTTAAAAATATTCTAAAAATGTTATAAATGGTGCAAAGGTGACATTGAAAAAATATCTAAAGATGGTTGACACACCCGATACCAGTATACTCTAGTACTCTAGTATGCTCCTCGCTTAATGACCAATTCACTTACCGACCTGCTCTTAGAAACGGAACCCTGTCGTTAAGTGAGGAGAGGCTGTATGTAAATAATGTTTGCTTCTGAATTTTCTGATTAATAGAGAATACTTTCTGCAAATTTTCAGTTAGGAACAATCTCCACAATTCTAAAAAAAAATTAAATTCAGTGTACAGTGGACCCCCGGAAATCGAACATTCTTCGTTCCAGAATGCTGTTCAAGTGCTGTTACCGAACGAATTTATTCCCATAAGGAATAATGTAAATTAGATTAGTCCATTTCAGACCCCCAAAAATACACTTACAAAAGCACTTACAATAATAAACTTACATATAATTGGTCGAGTTGGGAGGCGTTCGATTTCCGGGGGTCCACTGTATATTAATTCAGAATAAGTGAAAATTTATATCTGAAATTTAATTTTGAATCATATCATTCAAACAAATTCCAAATTAAGAAAAAACTCTAAATTTTAATTTGGAAATTATCTCAGATTGCAAGTGGGCCCCGCTTTACAGCATTTCATTAATGCAGTGATTTTCAGTTATACCCATTCTTCATTTATTCAGACTTCCTAATATTAAAATTAAGATTAAGATAAATATATTCACCACTCACTATAAGCTAAGGATGAAAATATGATAGTGTAAAAATGTTACAAGGCTTTTATATTCTTATAGGGCTTTTATTCTTATTTGAAAGTGAAAAAAAAACTGTTTCACTTTACAGCAGTAGCCCTGCTGTATAAACTGGGCCTGCCTGCATATTTTTTTAATGAGAGTGGTGTCTGGCATATATTTGAAAAATTCTTCAATTCAGACATTCTTATGCACATATTAGAAGAGATATATACTGTACATGGGTTAGAATGTTTGGTTGCATTGGGGTTGTTCTGGTTGGGGGGGCTTCTGTAGGTGGTTGTGAGGGAGGTTGTATTTGAACTTCTTCCTGAGTCTGGGTTCTCTTGTCCATCTCCATCTTTAACTCTCTTTCCTCCTTTCGTCTTTGTACCCTCTCTTTCAGTTTCTGCCTTTCTTCTCATGTTCTATATCTCCATGGGGAAGTGGAACAGAATTCTTCCTCCGTAAGCCATGCGTGTCGTAAGAGGCAACTAAAATGCCGGAGCAAGGGCTAGTAACCCCTTCTCCTGTATATATTACTAAATGTAAAAGGAGAAATTTTCGTTTTTCCTTTTGGGCCACCCCGCCTCGGTGGGAAATGGCCAACGTGTTGAAAGAAAGAAGATATAGTACATTAGTATTGATAACAAAATAATAATTTAATAATACAGTAGGACGTCATTTAGCACGATAGATACGTTCCTGAAAAAGTCGTGTTAGATAATTTCGTCTTAAATGATTAACAGAACTTATGGGAAAAATAGGGATACGTGTTTGAGAGTCCCCAAAAAGCCAAACAAGTTTTTTTAGACCAACATATCTTGCAAAAATTGAAGGCGAATATGTAATTTTAGTTCATTGTCATGATCTATTACTGCTTAAGACTACAAATGCAATAGAAATAATAGTATTTCTTACCTTAAATTGTGGGTAATGATGTTTGTGGATGGTAGTGAAGAGTGGATATGGATGGTGTGGCCCTACTGAGCTGAGGTGGATATGTAATTGTAGTGCATTGTCATGATCTATTACTGCTTAAGACTACAAATGCAATAGAAATAATAGTATTTCTTACCTTAAATTGTGGGTAATGATGTTTGTGGATGGTAGTGAAGAGTGGATATGGATGGTGTGGCCCTACTGGGCTGAGGTGGATAGTAGAAGTTCTTGAACTGAAGTCGATGGTTGAACTGAGTGTCTAACTTTAAGTCAGTCAAGTCATTCAGTAAGTCAGTCAAGTCATTCAGTAAGTCAGTCAAGTCATTCAGTAAGTCAGTCAAGTCATTCAGTAAGTCAGTCAAGTCATTCAGTAAGTCAGTCAAGTCATTCAGTAAGTCAGTCAGTCAAGTCATTCAGTAAGTCAGTCAAGTCATTCAGTAAGTCAGTCAAGTCATTCAGTAAGTCAGTCAAGTCATTCAGTAGGTCAGTCAAGTCATTCAGTAAGTCAGTCAAGTCATTCAGTAAGTCAGTCAAGTCATTCAGTAAGTCAGTCAAGTCATTCAGTAAGTCAGTCAAGTCATTCAGTAAGTCAGTCAAGTCATTCAGTAAGTCAGTCAAGTCATTCAGTAAGTCAGTCAAGTCATTCAGTAAGTCAGTCAAGTCATTCAGTAAGTCAGTCAAGTCATTCAGTAAGTCAGTCAAGTCATTCAGTAGGTCAGTCAAGTCATTCAGTAAGTCAGTCAAGTCATTCAGTAAGTCAGTCAAGTCATTCAGTAAGTCAGTCAAGTCATTCAGTAAGTCAGTCAAGTCATTCAGTAAGTCAGTCAAGTCATTCAGTAAGTCAGTCAAGTCATTCAGTAGGTCAGTCAAGTCATTCAGTAAGTCAGTCAAGTCATTCAGTAAGTCAGTCAAGTCATTCAGTAAGTCAGTCAAGTCATTCAGTAAGTCAGTCAAGTCATTCAGTAAGTCAGTCAAGTCATTCAGTCAGTCAGTCAAGTCATTCAGTCAGTCAGTCAAGTCATTCAGTCAGTCAGTCAAGTCATTCAGTCAGTCAGTCAAGTCATTCAGTCAGTCAGTCAAGTCATTCAGTCAGTCAAGTCATTCAGTAAGTCAGTCAAGTCATTCAGTAAGTCAGTCAAGTCATTCAGTAAGTCAGTCAAGTCATTCAGTAGGTCAGTCAAGTCATTCAGTAAGTCAGTCAAGTCATTCAGTAAGTCAGTCAAGTCATTCAGTAAGTCAGTCAAGTCATTCAGTAAGTCAGTCAAGTCATTCAGTAAGTCAGTCAAGTCATTCAGTAAGTCAGTCAAGTCATTCAGTCAGTCAGTCAAGTCATTCAGTCAGTCAGTCAAGTCATTCAGTCAGTCAGTCAAGTCATTCAGTCAGTCAGTCAAGTCATTCAGTCAGTCAGTCAAGTCATTCAGTCAGTCAAGTCATTCAGTCAGTCAGTCAAGTCATTCAGTCAGTCAGTCAAGTTAGTCAGTCACTCAGTCAGTCATTCAGTCAGTCAGTCACACAAACTTATGTTTACATCTTTTTATGTGTACAAAGTAACACTTCATTACGGCCACGGGTTATGTCTTGTCTAATATCTTTGTTTTCTTCGTTAATTCAAGATCAAAACACAATTCACTCTTTATTTTATTCTTCACAAACACAGCTGGCTTGTAGCCAGGACTTCTTAACGCGTATGAAATACGTACGAATGCTGGGATGCGTGGCGGGTGGTGTCTGCTGAACCACAACAACAGTAGTAGAAACAAGACTGCTTGTGAGAATGGTTACTTGTTTTTCCTTCCCACAAACTGTAAGTAAGTTTATTCAGGTATACACAGATACAGTTACGAAGATTATCATACATGGCAGCATGTGTAGAGAACCTAGGATAACCCAAAAAAGTCAGAGTGACAGTATTTCCATTGACTGACTTGGGTTATCCTAGGTTCTCTACACATATGCTGCTATGTATGATAATGTATGTAACTGTACTCACCTAATTGTGGTTGCAGGGGTCGAGACTCAGCTCCTGGCCCCGTGTATCTGAATAAACTTAGTTTACAGGAAGGAAAAATTCCCTTTTCCTCAAAGCATGAGGATTCTTAGGCAGTAAATAACCATGCGCTCAAAATTTTTCCCCTCCTGCCGAACCGTGTAATATCATCTTTACGTCGTGTAAGATGATAATGTGTCGCAAATCTTAAATCGTGCAATACCGGTAACGTGCAACATAATCTCGTGCTAAATGACGTTCTACTGTAATACAGTAATTTCAGACATGAATTCTTACATAACAGAAATATATTGGTACTGTATTTACATACACTAATCAAATTTTTTATTTATTTAGTTGATGTAATAATTACAGATCTCTGAAGTGAAATCTTTGATCCGTGAGTGGGTGTTGTCGTGTTCACATCCCGAGGCAGAGGATGCTGATATCTTAGCTCACTACTGTACTAGTCTCATCAGCCACCATGATCTTGAAAAGTTAGATCTTCTCATAAAGCATCTGTACAGGTAAATATGAATGCAGAGGACAGATTTTTTAAAATATAGGCACTAAAAGATTTTACAGTGAAACTTCAATATCCACAAAATATTTTTTGTGTTGTGTATCAGTTGTATCACAAGCAGATGAGAGTAAAGATGCGAACAACAACAAACAAATGCTTTACACAGCATTCTTGCCTTTTAATGTCATCTTTATCTTACCATTTATATCATAAGACAATTGTTGGGATCATCAAGGTTCGAAGCATGTTTTATTATTTGCTGAAGGTTCTCAATTGTCTGCCAGGTAAAGGATGTAAGAACGGCATCATTGGTGTAATGTTATGGTCTTGGTTTGTGTATTGGAATTAAAAACAAATTTGTTCAGATATACAGTCATCCAAGCAGTAATATGAATGGTAAATGTTACTAGGCTAAAAGGCTTCTTCCTTAGATAATGCAATATATTAAGGGTTTAAACAGGCTTGTTCACTAGGTACAGTAACCAGTTGTCCTATTTACTAACTAAAACTAAGTAAATTCATCATAAAGTTGAGATGCTGGAGAAGTGCAAATAAAGCCCTCTCAAGGGTAGATGGTTTTTAACCTTTTAACTGTGTCCAGTGTATTAGTATGTGAGTGATGATTACGTGTCTGATGTACTAGTATGCATAGTTTGCCATGCGCTTCCATTTTAGGCCTTAGCTGTGTTGTTTGGGTCACTAGCAACCTCGTGCCTCCTAGGAAAAAACTCAGGCTGCATGGGTATGTGTGAAGCATTGTAGGCAATACCGTATCACCCAGTAAGCATGGGCTCCCAGTGGCTGACTGACACCAATCTTTCTTGCAACGAAATCTGGGAAATACTGTTCAGTTGAGACACCAGTGACATTAAGGAGGGTGATAATGGAGGATTATTTTCCAGTTTTGAAGGCGACAGCAATGGTGGTACAACCAGGAATGAAAGAAGTGCTAGTTCAACACAAGATATAGCAATGTCGTCCACTTCTGGTCTTGCCACACAACAGGGGAGACGCCAATGGTTCTTTACCCCTGAAGTGGATAGTGATTCGAGTGATGTGGATGATAACAGTGGAGAGGAGTTTATGTAAAAGGAGAAGAGAGCCGAATCAAGTGATAGTGATGCAGAATATTTGTCCATGAATCATCGGTGCAGCATCATGCTAGGTCTGGCTTTCGGTTGTGTGCTGTTTCATTGTTCTTTGGTAACACATCTAGACAGGACATAATGATTGTGACATTGATGGTGCTTTCACTGGTATAAAAAAAACATATGCAACACCAGCTGTGAAAACACCCTTGACACCACCAACAACAGTGACAGCAGCACCAGTTGTGCCAAAATGACAATTGTTTCACAGTTTGATGATAGTAATAGTGAAAGTCAGTCAAATTGTCCTATAACAGTTGATTCCACTGAACTTGACTAGTACTTTCATTTATTCTTCAGTGACACACTAATGAATGTTGTTATTGTCCAAACAAATACAGTGGACCCCCAGTGTTCATAGTCATCGGAGTTTGTAATATTCGATGTTCGTAACGTTTTTTCGTAAAAATATTGGCTTGGTGATCATAATTCCGCTCGGTAATCGTCATTCGTCCCAGACACATACGCCCGGCCCGAGTGGCCTGACACACCATTCATAGTCACTGTGCCATTGTTTACCAGCGAGTGACGGTCACCCCACACGTTCATACGATACATTTCGTCATTATTCCATTCTTTTTAGTGCTTGCAACTCCTAAATAAGCCACCATGGGCCCAAAGAAAGCTCCTAGTGCCTGTGGTAAAGAAGGTCAAAAACATGGTAGAACTGAAAAAAGAAATCATTGCAAAATATGAAAGTGGAGTATGTGTCACGAGCTGGCCAGGCTGTATGGCAAAGCCCATACAACCATCGCTTCCATCGTGGCCAAGGGAAATGAAATCAAGGAAGCTGTTGTTACGAAAGGTGCAAGTATGGTCACAAAACAGAGATCGCAAATACTGGAAGATGTGGAGACTTTGTTGTTGGTGTGGATCACCAAGAAAGAATTAGCAGGAGATAGTGTTACACAGGCAATAATATCTGAAAAAGCAAGGCAGTTGCATGGTGATCTCGTCAAGAAAATGCCTGCAACGAGTGCTGAAGTGAGTGAATTTAAAGCCAGCAAAGGCTGGTTTGACAGATTTAAGAAGCGTAGTGGCATACACAGTGTGATAAGGCATGGTGAGGGAGCAAGTTCAGAC
>WNWK01058761.1:0-10363 GCA_009830355.1 Cherax destructor | reverse complement strand
AAGCCGTAGAGCTGATATTAGTGTCAAATTGAACATTTTGTCCTCCTCCCAACAATAAACTCCCTCCCTCTCCTCTCCATCTTCCATACACCAACAAGAGTCGCCAATAAAAGTAAGGTATGAAATGTTCATTTATACATGTTATTAGTGCTTTATATTTATTTTGTTATTCTTTTCTGTATGTAAATCTATATTTAATCTCAAAAATTATTTTTAGTTAATACTCCGGGTGTCTGAAACGGATTAATTGAATTTCCATTATTTTTATGGGGAAAATGGCTTCAGTTTTCGTGGTGTTTCAGTTTTAGTGCATCCCGGAACGGATTAAACACAAAAACCGAGGGACCACTGTAACCCTAGTAGAGTCATTCACTGTGACTTATTTCCATGTTTTGGGGAGAAACAATTGAAACAATTGCCATGTTATAAGTATTCCTTGTACATAACCCTAAAAGACCAAAAACAGAAAAAAAAAAAAAAATGCCATATTTATACCATATAGTATTCCAAGTAACCTGGAGAGAGAGAGGGAGGGAGAAAATGTCAGGCTAAGTATTTTACCATTTTTTTAAAACGCATCTAATATCATAAGAAATAGTGTACATTGTGTTAAACATTAAGATCAATTAAAAAAAAAAAAAAAAAATTACAAGTGGTCCCTGAGTTACAATTTTTTTCGTTCGAGAATGCTGTTCAAGTGCCATTACCAAACGAATTTATCCCCATAAGGAATAATGTAAAATAGACTAGCCCTTTTTTTACACCCCAAAAATATACTTACAAAAGCTTTTAAAAAATAAACTTACATAAAAGGGCTTTTTGGGGGACCATCGAATGAACCACTGTATATCTTGTGTCAGAAATTGTAAAATGGAAATATTGCTGGCATTTTTATGCCACTGTTGTCAAGAGTGATCATTTTTCACCAAATTCAACATACAGTGGACCCCGGGAAATAGGCCGGTCTGATTATCGCAGGCTCAAATCGATTGCTTTTTGGGCCCAATTTTTGCCCGATTATCGCCCACATCCCAGATCTGTCTGCCTGCCCCACGCCCGCCTCACCCGCAGGCGGGAGCAGTCTAGCTTTGTTTTACACTTGAGGAACAAACCATTGCACTCATTCAAGCATTTCACAATAATTTTTTTTGTGTTTATTGCTTGTCACTGTGAAATAAGTCACCATGGGTCCAAAGAAGCTTCCTAGTGGCACCCCTGTGGTAAAGAAAGTGAGGAACACCACGAACTGAAGAAGGAGATAGTAGAAAACTAAGAGAGAAATGTGTTCTATGGACTAGGTTAGACATTTATTGAAAAACACCACCCTGAGCAAGGTGAAATAAGCCATCTCTGCAACCAGTTCAGTGACAGAGCCATGTTGCACTTAGGAAAATGTTAAAGAGGCGCCAGAAAAGAGCACTTTGACAGTTACTTTTGAGGAGGGGTCCAGTGACTCGTGGCCTAGTGGATTAAAGAAAAAGAAGGGAAGTAACCCCAGATAAGGACTTGTTACCTGAAGTCCTTAATGGAGGGGGATTCCTCCAAACACTAACCCTCTCACCCCTGTCCTCCTCCCTATCTTCCAGATGCCAGCAACTCTCTTCAATAAATAAGTAAATGTTATTTATTCTTATGTTATTTATTATTTATTATGTAGTATTTATAATTTGGTTAATAATGTTGTTTTGTGTATTGAAATATAATTTAAATTTAAATTGATTATTTTTTAATATTTTTGGGTTTGAACGGATTAATTGTACAGTGGACCCCGCCTAACAAGCACCCCAGAAATGACAAATGTAAGATAATATTGTAAGTGCGGAAGTGTATTTTTGGGGGTCTGAAGTAGACTAACCACTGACATTATTTCTTAAGGAAGTAAATTCTTTAATGGATTAAGCAGGCTCTGGAATGAATTTTGCTCTTAGGGGGGGTCCACTGTATTTACATTATTTCTTATGGGAAATAAAAGGTTCAGAAATCGCCAGTTCATTTTAGGCCTAGCTCCTGGAATGGATTATGGCCTATTTCTGGGGGGCCACTGTACTGTAAAATCGTAGTTTTATCAGATTTCACTGCTTTAATTTTATTTGATTCAGAAAACAAACTGTATCAAGCTGTAAGATTTTTTCAGGGTATAACACAGTTAAAGAGTTAAACATTTAATTAACATGTTTCAGAATCTCTCTCATATTTCTCTTACATTTAGGTGCATAAATACTTATCATTCTAATTTTCATTTTTAACTGTTTTATACCTGTATTAAAACATTATTTCTCTCGTATTTGATCTTGCAGCAGATCAGCTGACTTTAAATCTCTCAGTTACTTCTGAATTTCATTTCTAATTCTTTAAATTAGACATGTAACTTTTTTAACTTTATTTTTCTCAGTGTTTGGCCATCCAGTAGCCTTTCATTCATAACACCTCTGCACAATATTTTCTTTTGAATACGTATATAATGTACAGTATACACTTGCTGTAGTGTACCATCATACAGTATGGCATACATATTTTTCTTTCCTCAGGAAAGAGGATAAATTACGGACATTGGAACAAAGGAAATTCAAGGAAAAGAACTTTCTTTCATCTCTCAAGTCTGATCTGATGGACAGAGACATAGAGCCAGTCCAACATACACAATTACAGCCAGTAAGAAATGAAATAAGTAAGCCTCACTCTAAAACTACTGTCATTGGGATTCCAACAAAGACCAGGTTACATTGCAACCATTTGAAACCTAGTGTCAGTGTTTGCTCACTCAATAAGAAGGTGAGCAGAGCAGGACAAAATTCTTTGGGAATCTGGCACTTCACGAAGAATATTGATTTAACCTGTTCAGTACCAAGAGGGAGCTGAATGGCGGAAAACTATAAAAAATTGTGACTCGTATCTATCCTTGATACAAATTGGAGACCTGGTTTGGATGCATACTCTAAAGATACTGGAGAGGAAACACAAAATACTGGTAATCAAAATTTGCTCTCAGACATCAACAAAATAGGTGATAAAAGTAATAAAGAGAACAAGGAGAATTCCAAGAAAAAGTTCACTTTGCTGTAAAACAGGAAACACATTGGCTCAAGGAACCATAAATTTCTCCACAAGAAACATGTAAATACTCCTGGAGAAACTAACATCAATCAAGATCATAGACAAAACAGCAATGATCATCCAAAGTCTTCTTAAAAAACTACTTGGGCTCCATGAACAGCTGTAGCAACAATAGGACTCATCTGAAACATCATCTATCTCTGAACATTTGCCACCACTTCCAGTGCTTTACATGATAATGATAACACAGTGCCATTTAGTGAGGAAAGAATAGGTAGAGAAGAATATTGCAGACTTTGTGAATGCCCAAGATATCATTATCCTCAGACTAATGTATTTGACAGAATGAAGTACAGTTCAGGTGAACATTATGATAAAGACTGTTTATCAGATCCCATACAGTATTCATCAAAATATGAAAAGAAGACCCTGTTTGTTGTGTAGTAGGTATGGAAAGCAGCCTTACATATGTGATGATAAAGACTGTTGTGAGTTAGGTGAGAGGCATTACATCAATTTTAATATGCCATCTCATTTAAAGGACACTACAAAAACATCACATTTTGAGAAAACTAGAAATCTTTCACAGAGTTGTCATCATCAATGCAACATTCGAACTATGAAGATCATCTGTTTACTGAAACGATTCCTATGAGCCAAGAACAGAACTGGTGAAAAACTTGAAGCAAAGGTTGGAGTCGGAGGAGGATTATAGAAAGGATAAAGACTTGGTAAGTTAATATGTAACATTGTACAATTATGAAAGAATACTGTGCATAGAAAGTACAATATGGAGTCATCTAGTATTGTTATAATAATCATTTAATGTCAAATATAGTAGACTAAAATTTGCATGGGTTGCATTCCCCGAAAATCAGCATTATATGTGAAATCGTGATGGATAAAGAACATATGGGACAAATAGGGTTACATTCTTGACATCAAAAAAGTCTTTTTTTTTAAATTCACAGAAATATAATACAGTGGTCCCTTGACTATCGGTCTAATCCGTTCCAGGAGCTAGACCTCAACACAAAAATTAAAACTCAAACCTTATTTCCCATAAGAAATAATGTAAATACAATTAACCGTTCCAGACATCCAAAATATTCACAAAAAAATTTAATTTTTTTAAAGATTAACTAATAAACACAACAAATGTATTGTGAATGTTTGAAAGAGCGCGCTGGGTATTGTTCACTCAAGTGTAAACAACGCTAGACTGGCATCCTGCGCGGCGAGGCGCTCAAGTGCAGGCAGGCTGACAGGTCTGGTACGGACCGCTACACAAGTAAAAACCGCCACACGAAGAAGAAACCGTTATTCAGACAGACTGTTACTGGGGTCCACTGTAATAAGATTTTTACCTTTGATTGTAATTGTCATTGCTCATTGATCTAGAAATGTGTGAAGAGGGTTGATATGACACTTTAGTCCTATTTGGATGTAGTAAGGTTTGTACAGTAAAAAATACATGTAAATAAAAAGATTACATACAAAAATTATTTTCTTACCTTAAATTCTAGTTGCTGATCTTGAAATGTGTGGAGAGGTTTTCTGTGGCTCTATTTGGCCAAGGTGGATGGCTGTGGTTCATATGGTGATATGGATGGCAGAGTTCTCAGTAGTTGAAGGTGCTCGTGTATTCTATAATGTGTGTCTTTTTTGCTTTACACTGCAGTACTTTTACGCAGCTGAAGATAAATTTGTCCCATAGCTCAGTCGCTAATTAATTCAGCTCACACACTAAAGTCCAAGGATTGATCCCCAGTACCAGTGGAAACATTAGGACATGTTTTTTTGAGACATCTGTTGTCCACGTGCACCTATCAGTAAAATAGCAGTGGTACCTCGGTTAACAAATTTTTCTTCCCAGAATGCTGTTCAAGTGCCATTACCAAACGAATTTATCCCCATAAGGAATAATGTAAAATAGACTAGTCCTTTTAGACCCCCAAAAATACACTTACAAAAGCATTTAAAAAAATAAACTTACATAAAAGGGCGAGTTTGGGGACCATCGTAAACCGAGGTACCACTGTACTTGGGTGTTAGTCGACTGCTTTGGGTCGCATCCTGGGACAAAATTGACCAATTTGCCCGAAATGCTCTGCATAAAAGGGCTTTCTATAGAGTAGTATGTCATTGATATCAACTAGTCCTGTATACCTTGTACATGTACAGCTTGTGAGGTATGGGTAGTTCAGTGAATAATACAGTGGTACCTCGACTTACGTTGTTATCACCTTACGTTATATTCGATATCCGTTACTTATAACGTAAGAAATTTGTATGCGACATCCGTTGTTTGATCTGCGCTTACGCCTTTCGTACCGGACCTTTTCCCGCTTGGAGCCCAGCTGAGCGCGCACTCCAGGGAGCGTCCAGTGTGCTAGTGTTTACAAGCGAGAGCCACCACCCACCCACACCCACGCATTCATACCAGTATATTGTCATTATTCCACTGTTTTTAGTGCTTGCAACTGCTAAATAAGCTACCATGGGTCCAAGGAAAGATCCTAGTGCTAAGCCTGTGGCAAAGAGGAACAGAAATATATTTACGATAGAAATGAAGAAGGAGATAATAGAAAAATATGAAAGTGGAGTGCGTATCAGTGAGCTGGCCAGGCTGTATGGTAAACCCTATTCTACCATCTCTACCATTGTGGATAAGAAATATTTAAGAAAATCAAGGAAGCAGTTGTTGCAAAAGGTGCATCTGTGATCAAAAAACACAGACCACAAGTGCTGGAAAATGTGGAAAGGTTGTTGTTGGTGTGGATCAACGAGAAAACAGTTAGCAGGAGATACTGTTTCGGAGGGAATAATATGTGAAAAGCAAGGCAGTTGCATGATGATCTCCTTAAGAAAATGCCTGCAACGAGTGAAGTGAGCGAATTTAAAGCCAGCAGAGGCTGGTTTGCAAAATTTAAGAGCGTACTGGCATACATAGTGTTGTGAGGCATGGTGAGGGAGCCAGTTGTGACAAAAGTGCGGCTGAAAAATATGTGCCTGAATTCCAGGAGTACCTAGAGGCTGAAAAATTTCCCTCCCAACAAGTGTTTAATTGTGATGAAACAGGCCTGTTTTGGAAGAAAATGCCCAACAGGACCTACATTACTCAGGAGGAAAAGGCACAGCCAGGACATAAGCTTATGAAAGACAGGCTAACCTTTGATGCTGTGCCAATGCCAGTGGTGATTGCAAAGTGAAGCCTTTACTGGTGTATCTTTTGAAAATCCCCGAGTGTTTGGCAGATGCGGTGTCAGCAAGTCTAACTTGTGTGGATGTGGAAGTCTAACAAAAAGGCTTGGTCACAAAGGACATTTTCTTAGATTGGTTCAATGAAGTGTTTGGCCCCAGTGTGAAGAAATATCTATTGGACAATAATTTGCCACTTAAGTGCCTCCTGATAATGGACAATGCTCCTTGTCATCCTCCAAACTTGGTAGAGAAAATTGTGGAGGAGTTTAAATTCATCAAAGTGAAGTTCTTGCCCCTAAAACCACTCCCTCCTCCAGCCCATGGACCAGCAGGTCATTTCCAACTTTAAAAACTCTATACCAAAGCAATGTTTCAAAAGTGCTTTGATGTGACCACAGACATGAACATAACCCTAAGAGAATTTTGGAAAACCATTTCCATATGCTGCATTGTGTACACCTTATAGGTAAGGCTTGGGAGGGATGACTACCAGGACTTTGAACTCTGCCTGGAGAAAATTGTGGCCAGACTGTGTCCAGGGAGGGATTTTGAAGGTTTTGGGGCTGAGCCTCAGAACCCTGAGCCTGAGCCTGAGCCTGAGCCTGTTTTGGGAAAAAATTGTGGAATTGGGCAAGTCTTTGGGGTTAGAGGTGAGTGGTGACGATGTGGAACAGTTGGTGGAGGAGCACAAGGAAGAGCTAACCACTGAAGATCTGCAAGAGCTTCAACAGCAACTGGAACAAGAGAGCAGAGGTCAGGGCAATGGTTCAGAGGAGGAGGTGGAGGTGGAACAAAAATGGAAGAATGTGCCTTCTTCAAGGATTAGGGAGATCTGTGCCAAATGGAGTGATGTGCAAGCATTTATGGATGAATATCACCCTAACCATGCTGTTACAGGCCGTGCTGGCAACCTGTACAATGACACTGTGGTGTCCCACTTCAGGGATGTTTTAAAGAATCGCCAGACACAGATCTCCCTGGGCAAATTTGTTGTTGAAAGAGGTCCAGTGACTCTCAAGCTGGTCCTAGTGGCATTCAAAGAAAAAGGGAAGTAACCCCAGAAAAAGAACTTACCACCTGCAGTGTTAATGGAAGGGGATTCCCTTCCAAACACTAGCATACTACTCCACCTTCTCCCCTCCTCACTTCCTCCACACATCAACAACTCTTCAATAAATGTAAGTGACATGTTATTGTAAAATATTTGCATGTATTTATGTATTCTTTATTCAATTCTGTATTATTTAATGTCCAAAAGTTCTAAAAAATATTTTATTTAACTACTTTTGGAAGTCTTGGACGGATTAAATTTATTTCCATTATTTCTTATGGGGAAAATTGATTCGTGTTACGTTTGTTTCGTCTTAAGAAATGACCTCTCTGACGGATTAAAAACGTAAGTCGAGGTACCACTGTATAGTGTAAGTAGTGCTGTTTGTGATACATAGTAAAGTATCTTTGAGAGAATGCCAACTGTTTTAGAAACTTTTTTTGTTATGTGTTGGATATGGGTGTTGAATTTCAGATTTTACTGGTGAGATTTGATCCTATGGTTGAGAAGAAGTCATTTAACTTGTTAGCTGTATCAATAGGCTGGAGTTTTGGTTTGTTTGGTTTAGTTAGTACAATATTACTAGCTCTGTTCGGTTTGTGGGTGCCCAGGATCTGAGTGTGTGTTTTCCAGGTCATTTTTTATGTCTCCTCCGTTTCAGTGAATCTATTAGAATAGTATAGTTGCTTAGACTTTCTGATTAAATTGGTGAGGCCTGACATATAGTGTTTGATAAATTGTTTAGTTATTAAGCCCCTTCTATATTGTTTCTCATATTCATGTTTCATATTGATGGACCTTAGGATGCTGTTAGTAAGCCATGGGCACCTTAGTCTTTTATTGGTGATCTGTTTCAAAATGCTCAATGTTATTTTCCTATAAGATAATTTCACTTTTACTATTATGTTACCACCTACCACCCTAAACTAAATACTGCACTGTAAATTACTTTAAAAAATGCTCAATGTTATTTTCCTTAAGATAATTTCAATTTTTACTATTAATTACCATCCTACTAAACACTTGTTACAATGTAATATCATCATATTGTAATTTGAACAATGTAATATCATCATATTGTAATTTGAACAATGTAATATCATCATATTGTAATTTGAACAATCTAATACAGGGAACCCCGGTTAACGAACACCCCGAAATCTTTAATTATGTAAGTAAAATATTGTAAGTGCTTGTGGAAGTGTATTTTTGGGGGTCTGAAATAGACTAACCTAAATGACATTTTTTTTTAGGGGAAGTAAATTCGCTCGGTAATGGCACTTGAGCAGGCTTCTGCAATGAATTTTTCATTAACCGGGTTCTACTGTATTTAAATAAAACAAACTCAATCAATTTCTCTAATATTATGTACATAGTCTATGCCATTAGATTAAGCTGCCCTTAATGCCATGGCATGTCAGTGACTCTCCTTGCAATTCAGTTTATGATTGTAATTACAAAATCTATGTAAACTTGCATTGAAATAAATATTTGAATTTGAATATACAGTAGACCCTCATTTAGCACGAATTTATGTTGTTAAGTTATGGGTATTGCACGATTGAAGAATTGGCACATTCTTATCTAACACGACGTAAAACTGATATTACACGGTTCGGCTGTAGGGGAAAATATTTTTGAGCGCACGGTCGCCCGTGGTGGGTTAAAACCATTGAGTCAGTGACTGACTTACTGAATGACTTGTCTGACTTACTGAATGACTTGACTGACTTTTCTGAATGACTTGACTGACTTACTGAATGACTTACTGAATGACTTGACTGACTTACTGAATGACTTGACTGACTTACTGAATGACTTGACTGACTTACTGAATGACTTGACTGACTTACTGAATGACTTGACTGACTTACTGAATGACTTGACTGACTTACTGAATGACTTGACTGACTGACTGAATGACTTGACTGACTTACTGACTGACTTGGCTGACTTACTGACTGACTTGACTGACTTACTGAATGACTTGACTGACTTACTGAATGACTTGACTGACTTACTGAATGACTGACTGACTTACTGAATGACTTGACTGACTTACTGAATGACTTGACTGACTTACTGAATGACTTGACTGACTTACTGAATGACTTGACTGACTTACTGAATGACTTGACTGACTTACTGAATGACTTGACTGACTTACTGAATGACTTGACTGACTGAATGACTTGACTGACTGACTGAATGACTTGACTGACTGAATGACTTAGAGACACTCAGTACAACCATAGACTTCAGTTCCAGAACCCTACTATCCACCTCAGCCCAGTAGGGCCACAGCATAACTCTCCACTCTCTTCACAATCATCCACAACACCAGCACCCACAATTTAAGGTAAATACTATTATTTGTTACATTTGTAGTCTTAAGCAGTAAAACAACATAATACATCACGATAATGAACTACAATTACATATTCACTTTTACACTTTTACATTTTTGTAAGATCTGTTGGTCTAAAAAAACTTGTTTGGCTTTTTGTGGACTCCCAGGAACGTAACCCTATTTTTCCCATAAGTTATTTTAATTATCTAACACGATTTTATATAACACGACGTTTCAGGAACGTAACTACCATGCTAAATGAGGGTCTACTGTAGTCTACAATTTTATTTAGAAATATCTCTACCCATTCATTGATACCGCGCAAATGGAAAATTTGTAGGCCAGTCAACTGAGCTTAGCTCTGCAGTGAAGTTACTTATTGAAGCCTCATCATGGAGTCGAAGGAAAACTTTTATATTCCATTGGTTGCTTACAAATGTTGGTTAGAGGAAAGTTGGGTAGTGGTCAGTAGTGTTGTGGATTATCCCCCTTTAAGGGGGGGGTATTTTTTCCAATGGTCAGTTATTTACTCGCTCGGTAGTCTTGTTGGTTTTGTAATTGCTGGTATGAGTATATATTGTTCTTTGTTAATGAAGATGATTTTGATTTTGGTTTTTGGAGTGAATGTAGCGAAATTGAAGTCAAAGAGGGAAAAAATTTATTTTTAAACTAGTCCCGAGGATGGGGGAAAGGGCCCCCACAAC
>WNWK01058760.1:0-10364 GCA_009830355.1 Cherax destructor | reverse complement strand
AAAAAAATAAAAATTTCCTTTTTATAAATTTAATTTAAAAAATTTTTTTTAAAAAAGTTTAAAAATTTTTTAGCTAAAAAGATTTTTGTCAAAAAGACTCAAACCCTTAAAACGTCGAAATATGCAATAAAATACCATTTTAGCACATTTTTCTGAGATTTTAATGTTTCATGTATTTTTTGAAAAAATAATATGAAATATTCTATAATAATATTGATTTTCATAGATTTTTAATGGTTTTTTTTAAAAATATGTAAATAATTTATAAATATTCAAAAATGCTATTAAATGTTATTTTATTGCATTTTTTGACGATTCAAGGCATTTTCAACGATTTTCTGAAAAACTTTTTTTTTAGATAAAATATACCTATGAGTAAGCCTCCTCAAAAAAAATCATAAAATTTCGCTTACTTTTCCCATAAATTTCAATTGTAGAAGAAATTCTATTTAAAAGTTTGAAAATCTATGTATTTTACCTAAAAAATGAGTTTTTTTCAAAAAACACTCAAACCCTTAAAACGTCGAAATATCTAAAATACCATTTTAGCACATTTTTCTGAGATTTTAATGTTTCATGTATTTTTTGAAAAATAATATGAAATATTCTATAATAATATTGATTTTCATAGATTTTTAATGGGATTTTTTAAAAATATGTAAATAATTTATAAATATTCAAAAATGCTATAAAACGTTATTTTATTGCATTTTTTGACGATTCAAGGCATTTTCAAGGATTTTCTGAAAACTGTTTTTTAGATAAAATATACCTATGAGAAAGCCTTGAAAAAAATCATAAAATTTCGCTTACTTTTCCCATAAATTTCAATTGTAGAAGAAATTCTATTTAAAAAAGTGTTATAATAAGTATTTTAGCTTAAAAAATGAGTTTGTCAGAAAAGCACTCAAACCCTCTAAAACGTCGAAATATGCAATAAAATACCATTTTAGCACATTTTCTGAGATTTTAATGTTTCATGTATTTTTGAAAAATAATATGAAATATTCAAATATTGATTTTAGATTAGGATTTTAAAAATATGTAAATAATTTATAAATATTCAAAAATGCTATTAAATGTTATTTTATTGCATTTTTTGACGATTCAAGGCATTTTCAACGATTTTCTGAAAAACTTTTTTTAGATAAAATATACCTATGAGTAAGCCTCCTCAAAAAAAATCATAAAATTTCGCTTACTTTTCCCATAAATTTCAATTGTAGAAGAAATTCTATTTAAAAGTTTGAAAATCTATGTATTTTAGCTAAAAATGAGTTTTGTCAGAAAGCACTCAAACCTCAAAATCGAAAATGCAATCAAAATACATTTTACACATTTTTGAATTTTAATTTTTACATATTTTTAAAAATCATAAAATCTATGAAATAATTTTATAGATATTTCATATTATTTTCAAAAATACATGAAACATTAAAATCAAAAATGCTAAAATGGTATTTTATTGCATTTTCGACGTTTTAGAGGTTTGAGTGTTTTTCTTAAAAACTCTTTTTAAACTTAAAATACTAGATTTTCAAACTTTTAAATAGAATTTTTTCACAATTGAAATTTATGGAAAAGTAACGTAAGCAAAATTTTATGATTTTTTTTGAAAAGGCTTATTCATAGGTATATTTTATCTAAAAACAGTTTTTCAGAAAATCCTTGAAAATGCCTTGAATCGTCAAAAATGCAATAAAATAACTTTTGTAGCATTTTTAATATTTATAAATTATTTACATATTTTTAAAAAATCCAATTAAAAATCTATGAAAATCAATATTATTATAGAATATTTCATATTATTTTTCAAAAATACATGAAACATTAAAATCTCAGAAAAATGTGCTAAAATGGTATTTTATTGCATATTTCGACGTTTTAGAGCAGTTTGAGTGCTTTTCTTAAAAAACTCATTTTTAGCTAAAATACCTAGATTTTCAAACTTTTAAATAGAATTTCTACTGCAATTGAAATTTATGGGAAAAGTAAGCGAAATTTTATGATTTTTTTAGGAGGCTTACTCATAGGTATATTTTATCTAAAAAAACAGTTTTTAGAAAATCCTTGAAAATGCCTTGAATCGTCAAAAAATGCAATAAAATAACGTTTTATAGCATTTTTGAATATTTATAAATTATTTACACATTTTTAAAAAATTCCATTAAAAATCTATGAAAATCAATATTATTATAGAATATTTCATATTATTTTTCAAAAAATACATGAAACATTAAAATCTTAGAAAATGTGCTAAAATGGTATTTTATTGCATATTTCGACGTTTTAGAGCGGTTTGAGTGCTTTTCTGACAAAACTCATTTTTTAGCTAAAATACTTAGATTATCAAACTTTTAAATAGAATTTCTACTGCAATTGAAAATTATGGAAAAGTAAGCGAAATTTTATGATTTTTTTTGAGGCTTACTCATAGGTATATTTTATCTAAAAACAGTTTTTCAGAAAATCCTTGAAAATGCCTTGAATCGTCAAAAAATGCAATAAAATAACGTTTTATAGCATTTTTAATATTTATAATTATTTACAATTTTAAAAATTCTATTAAAAATCTATGAAAATCAATATTATTATAGAATATTTCATATTATTTTTCAAAAATACATGAAACATTAAAATTTTCAGAAAAATGTGCTAAAATGGTATTTTATTGCATATTTCGACGTTTTAGAGCGGTTTGAGTGCTTTTCTGACAAAACTCATTTTTTAGCTAAAATACTTAGATTATCACACTTTTAAATAGAATTTCTTCTACAATTGAAATTTATGGGAAAAGTAAGCGAAATTTTATGATTTTTTTGAGAAGGCTTACTCATAGGTATATTTTATCTAAAAAACAGTTTTTCAGAAAATCCTTGAAAATGCCTTGAATCGTCAAAAAATGCAATAAAATAACATTTTATAGCATTTTTGAATATTTATAAATTATTTACATATTTTTAAAAAATCCCATTAAAAATCTATGAAAATCAATATTATTATAGAATATTTCATATTATTTTTCAAAAAATACATGAAACATTAAAATCTCAGAAAAATGTGCTAAAATGGTATTTTATTGCATATTTCGACGTTTTAGAGCGGTTTGAGTGCTTTTCTAACAAAACTCATTTTTAGCTAAAATACCTAGATTTTCAAACTTTTAAATAGAATTTCTACTGCAATTGAAATTTATGGGAAAAGTAAGCGAAATTTTATGATTTTTTTAGGAGGCTTACTCATAGGTATATTTTATCTAAAAAACAGTTTTTAGAAAATCCTTGAAAATGCCTTGAATCGTCAAAAAATGCAATAAAATAACGTTTTATAGCATTTTTTAATATTTATAAATTATTTACACATTTTTAAAAAATTCCATTAAAAATCTATGAAAATCAATATTATTATAGAATATTTCATATTATTTTTCAAAAAATACATGAAACATTAAAATCTCAGAAAAATGTGATAAAATGGTATTTTATTGCATATTTCGACGTTTTAGAGCGGTTTGAGTGCTTTTCTGACAAAACTCATTTTTTAGCTAAAATACTTAGATTATCACACTTTTAAATAGAATTTCTTCTACAATTGAAATTTAAGGGAAAAGTAAGCGAAATTTTATGATTTTTTTGAGAAGGCTTATTCATAGGTATATTTTATCTAAAAAACAGTTTTTTTCTGAAAATCCTTGAAAATGCCTTGAATCGGCAAAAAATGCAATAAAATAACGTTTTATAGCTTCATAGCATTTTTTAATATTTTTAAATTATTTACACATTTTTAAAAAATCCTATTAAAAATCTAAAATGGTATTTTATTGCATATTTCGACGTTTTAGAGCGGTTTGAGTGCTTTTCTGACAAAACTCATTTTTTAGCTAAAATACTTAGATTATCAAACTTTTAAATAGAATTTCTTCTACAATTGAAATTTATGGGAAAAGTAAGCGAAATTTTATGATTTTTTTTGAGAAGGCTTACTCATAGGTATATTTTATCTAAAAAGCAGTTTTTCAGAAAATCGTTGAAAATGCCTTGAATCGTCAAAAAATGCAATAAAATAACATTTTATAGCATTTTTGAATATTTATAAATTATTTACACATTTTTAAAAAATCCTATTAAAAATCTATGAAAATCAATATTATTATAGAATATTTCATATTATTTTTCAAAAAATACAGTAAACATTAAAAACTCAGAAAAATGTGCTAAAATGGTATTTTATTGCATATTTCGACGTTTTAGAGCGGTTTGAGTGCTTTTCTGACAAAACTCATTTTTTAGCTGAAATACTTAGATAATCAAACATTTAAATAGAATTTCTTCTACAATTGAAATTTATGGGAAAAGTAAGCGAAATTTTATGATTTTTTTGAGGAGGCTTACTCATAGGTACATTTTATCTAAAAAAACAGTTTTTCAGAAAATCCTTGAAAATGCCTTGAATCGTCAAAAAATGCAATAAAATAACGTTTTATAGCATTTTTTATTATTTATAAATTATTTACATATTTTTAAAAAATCCCATTAAAAATCTATGAAAATCAATATTATTATAGAATATTTCATTATATTTTTCAAAAAATACATGAAACATTAAAATCTCAGAAAAATGTGCTAAAATGGTATTTTATTGCATATTTCGACGTTTTAGAGCGGTTTGAGTGCTTTTCTGAAAAACTCATTTTTTAGCTAAAATACCTAGATTTTCAAACTTTTTAAATATAATTTTCTACTGCAATTTGAAATTTATGGAAAAGTAGCAAATTTTATGATTTTTTTTAGAAGGCTTACTCATGTATTTTTTTTTTTTTTTATTAACACATCGGCCGATTCCCACCAAGGCAGGGTGGCCCGAAAAAGAAAAACTTTCATCATCATTCACTCCATCACTGTCTTGCCAGAAGGGTGCTTTACACTACAGTTATAAAACTGCAACATTTACACCCTCCTTCAGAGTGCCGGCACTGTACTTCCCATCTCCAGAACTCAAGTCCGGCCTGCCGGTTTCCTGAATCCCTTCATAAATGTTATTTTTGCTCACACTCCAACAGCACGTCAAGTATTAAAACCATATGCCTCCATTCACTCCTATCAAATACGCTCACACATGCTTGCTGGAAATCCAAGCCCTCGCACACAAAACTTCCTTTACCCCTCCTCCAACCTTCCTAGGCCGACCCCTACCCCGCCTTCCCTCCACTACAGATTTATACACTCGAAGTCACTCTGTCTCGTTCCATTCTCTCTACATGTCCAAACCACCTCAACAACCCCTCCTCAGCTCTCTGACAATCGTTTTGGTAATCCCGCACCTCCTCCTAATTTCCAAACTCCGAATTCTCTGCATTATATTCACACCACACATTGACCTCAGACATGACATCTCCACTGCCTCCAGCCTTCTCCTCGTTGCAACATTCATCACCCATGCTTCACACCCATATAAGAGCGTTGGTATAACTATACTCATACATTCCCTTTTACTTCCATGGACAAGGTTCTTTGTCTCCACAGACTCCGAAGTGCTCCACTCACCCTTTTCCCTCATCAATTCTATGATTCACCTCATCCTTCATAGACCCATCCGCCGACATGTCCACTCCCAAATATCTGAATACATTCACCTCCTCCATACTCTCTCCCTCCAATCTGATATCCAATCTTTCGTCACCTATTCTTTTTGTTATCCTCATCACCTTACTCTTTCCTATATTCACTTTCAATTTTCTTCTTTTACACACCCTACCAAATTCATCCACCAACCTCTGCAGCTTCTCTTCAGAATCTCCCAAAAGCACAGTGTCATCAGCAAAAAGCAACTGTGACAACTCCCACTTTGTATTTGCTTCTTTATCTTTTAGCCCAACACCTCTTGCCAAGACCCTCGCATTCACTTCTTTTACAACCCCATCTATAAATATATTGAACAACCACGGTGACATCACACATCCTTGTCTAAGGCCCACTTTTACTGGGAAATAGTCCCCTTCCCTCCTACACACTCTAACCTGAGCCTCACTATCCTCATAAAAACTCTTCACTGCTTTCAGTAACCTTCCTCCTATTCCATACACCTGCAACATCTGCCACATTGCCCCCCTATCTACCCTATCATACGCCTTTTCCAAATCCATAAATGCCACAAAAACATCTTTACCCTTATCCAAATACTGTTCACCTATATGTTTCATTGTAAACACTTGGTCTACACACCCCCTACCTTTCCTAAAGCCCCTTGTTCATCTGCTATCCTGCTTTCTGTTTTACTCTTAATTCTTTCAATAATAACTCTACCATACACTTTACCAGGTACACTCAACAGACTTATTCCCCTATAATTTTTGCACTCTCTTTGTCCCCTTTGCCTTTATACAAAGGAACAATACACGCTCTCTGCCAATCCCTAGGTACCTTACCCTCTTCCATACATTTATTAAATAATAGCACCAACCACTCCAAAATTATATCCCCACCTGCTTTTAACATTTCTATCTTTATCCCATCAATCCCAGCTGCCTTACCCCCTTTCATTCTACCCACTGCCTCACGAACTTCCCTACACCCACAACTGGCTCTTCCACACTCCTACAAGATGTTATTCCTCCTTGCCCTACACACGAAATCACAGCTTCCCTGTCTTCATCAACATTTAACAAATCCTCAAAATATTCTCTCCATCTTCCCGATACCTTAACTCTCCATTTAATAACTCTCCTCTCCTATTTTTAACTGTCAAATCCATTTGTTCTCTAGGCTTCCTCAACTTATTAATCTCATTCCAAAACTTTTTCTTATTTTCAACAAAATTTGCTGATAACATCTCACCCACTCTCTCATCTGCTCTCTTTACATTGCTTCACCACTCTTTAACCTCTCTTTTCTCTCCATATACTCTTCCCTCCTTGCATCACTTCTACTTTGTAAAACCTCTCATATGCTAACTTTTTCTCCCTTACTACTCTCTTTACATCATCATTCCACCAATCGCTCCTCTTCCCTCCCGCACCCACTCGCCTGTAACCACAAACTTCTGCTGAACACTCTAACACTACATTTTTAAATCTACCCCATACATTTTCGACCCCATTGCCTACACTCTCACTAGCCCATCTATCCTCCAATAGTTGTTTATATCTTACCCTAACTGCCTCCTCTTTTAGTTTATAAACCTTCACCTCTTTTTACTTACTGATTCTATTTTCCTTGTATCCCATCTACCTTTTACTCCCACTGTAGCTATAACTAAAAAGTGATCTGATATATCTGTACCCCCTCTATAAACATGTACATCCTGAAGTCTACTCAACAGTCTTTTATCTATCAATACATAGTCCAACAAACTACTGTCATTACGCCCTACATCATATCTTGTATACTTATTTATCCTCTTTTTCTTAAAATATGTATTACCTATAACTAAACCCCTTTCTATACAAAGTTCAATCAAAGGGCTCCCATTATCATTTACACCTGGCACCCCAAACTTACCTACTACACCCTCTCTGCATGTTTCTCCCACTTTAGCATTTAGGTCCCCTACCACAATTACTCTCTCATTTGGTTCAAAAGTTCCTATACATTCGCTTAACATCTCCCAAAATCTCTCTCTCCTCTACACTCCTCTTTCTCCAGGTGCATACACGCTTATTATGACCCACTTTTCGCATCCGACCCTTATTTTAATCCACATAATCCTTGAATTTACACATTTATATTCCTCTTTTCCTTCCATAACTGATCCTTCAACATTATTGCTACCCCTTCCTTAGCTCTAACTCTCTCAGATACTCCTGACTTAATCCCATTTATTTCTCCCCACTGAAACTCGCCTACCCCTTCAGCTTTGTTTCGCTTAGGGCCAGGACATCCAACTTCTTTCATTCATAACATCGGCAATCATCTCTTTCTTATCATCCGCACTACATCCACGCACATTCAGACAACCCAATTTTATAAAGTTTTTCTTCTTCTCGTTTTTAGTAGATTTGTACAGGAGAAGGGGTTACTAGCCCATTGCTCCTGGCATCTTAGTCGCCTCATACGACACGCATGGCTTACGGAGGAAAGATTCTTTTCCACTTCCCCATGGACAATAGAGAAAATAAAAGGAACAAGAGCTATTAAGAAAAAGAAGAAAAACCTTGATGTGTGTATGTATATATATGCATGTGTATGCCAGTGTAGTGTGACCTAAAGTGTAAGTAGAAGTAGCTAGATATACCTGTTATCCAGAGTGTTTATGAGACAGAAAAAAGACACCAGCAATCCTACCATCATGTAAAACAGTTTCAGGTTTCTGTTTCACAGTCACCTGGCAGGACGGTAGTACCTCCCTGGGTGGTTGCTGTCTACCAACCTACTACCTATAACCAACCTACTACCTATAACCAACCAAAATTGGTATATTTTATCTAAAAAACCAGTTTATTTCAGAAAATCCTTGAAAATGCCTTGAATTGTCAAAAAATGCAATAAAAAAACGTTTTATAGCATTTTTTAATATTTATAATTATTTACACATTTTTAAAAAATCCTATTAAAAATCTATGAAAATCAATATTATTATAGAATATTTCATATTATTTTCAAAAATACATGAAACATTAAAATCTCAGAAAAATGTGCTAAAATGGTATTTTATTGCATATTTCGACGTTTTAGAGCGGTTTGAGTGCTTTTCTGACAAAACTCATTTTTTAGCTAAAATACTTAGATAATCAAACTTTAAATAGAATTTTTTCTACAATTGAAATTTATGGGAAAATTAAGCGAAATTTTATGATTTTTTTAGGAGGCTTACTCATAGGTATATTTTATCTAAAAAACAGTTTTTCAGAAAATCCTTGAAAATGCCTTGAATCGTCAAAAAATGCAATAAAATAACGTTTTATAGCAATTTTGAATATTATAAATTATTTACACATTTTTAAAAAATCCCATTAAAAATCTATGAAAATCAATATTATTATAGAATATTTCATATTATTTTAAAAATACAGTAAACATTAAAAACTCAGAAAATGTGCTAAAATGGTATTTTATTGCATATTTCGACGTTTTAGAGCGGTTTGAGTGCTTTTCTAACAAAACTCATTTTTTAGCTAAAATACCTAGATTTTCAAACTTTTAAATAGAATTTCTACTGCAATTGAAATTTATTGGAAAAGTAAGCGAAATTTTATGATTTTTTTTAGGAGGCTTACTCATAGGTATATTTTATCTAAAAACAGTTTTTCAGAAAATCCTTGAAAATGCCTTGAATCGTCAAAAAATGCAATAAAATAACGTTTTATAGCATTTTTGAATATTTATAAATTATTTACACATTTTTAAACAATCCCATTAAAAATCTATGAAAATCAATATTATTATAGAATATTTCATATTATTTTTAAAAATACATGAAACATTAAAATCTCAGAAAAATGTGCTAAAATGGTATTTTATTGCATATTTCGACGTTTTAGAGCGGTTTGAGTGCTTTTCTGAAAAACTATTTTTTAGCTAAAATACTCTAGATTTTCAACTTTTAAATAGAATTTCTACTGCAATTGAAATTTATGGGAAAAGTAAGCAAATTTTATGATTTTTTTAGAAGCTTACTCATAGGTATATTTTATCTAAAAAACAGTTTTTTTCAGAAAATCCTTGAAAATGCCTTGAATCGTCAAAAAATGCAATAAAATAACGTTTTATAGCATTTTTTAATATTTATAAATTATTTACACATTTTTAAAAATCCTATTAAAAATCTATAAAATCAATATATTATAGAATATTTCATATTATTTTTCGAAAAATACATGAAACATTAAAAAGTTTCAGAAAAATGTGCTAAAATGCTATTTTATTGCATATTTCGACGTTTTAGAGCGGTTTGAGTGCTTTTCTGAAAAAACTAATTTTTTAGCTAAAATACCTAAATTTTCAAACTTTTAAATAGAATTTCTACTGCAATTGAAATTTATGGGAAAAGTAAGCGAAATTTTATGATTTTTTTAGAAGGCACTCATTGGTATATTTTATCTAAAAATAGTTTTTTCAGAAAATCCTTGAAAATGCTCTTAATCGTCAAAAATGCAATAAAATAACGTTTTATAACATTTTTTTAATATTTATAAATTATTTACACATTTTTAAAAAATCCTTTTAAAAATCTATGAAAATCAATAATATTATAGAATATTTCATATTATTTTTCAAAAAATACATGAAACATTAAAATTTCAGAAAAAATGTGCTAAAATGGTATTTTATTGCATATTTCGACGTTTTAGAGCGGTTTGAGTGCTTTTCTGACAAAACTCATTTTTTAGCTAAAATACTTAGATTATCAAACTTTTAAATAGAATTTCT
>WNWK01058759.1:0-10364 GCA_009830355.1 Cherax destructor | reverse complement strand
ATCTTTAAAAAAGGAGACAGGAACATAGCACTAAACTACAGGCCAGTGTCACTGACATGTGTAGTATGCAAGGTCATGGAGAAGATTATCAGGAGAAGAGTGGTGGAGCACCTACAAAGGAATGAGCTTATCAACGATGGCCAACACGGTTTCAGGGACGGGAAATCCTGTGTCACAAACCTACTGGAGTTCTACGACAGAGTGATAGCAGTAAGACAAGAGAGAGAGGGGTGGGTAGATTGCATATTCCTGGACTGTAAGAAGGCGTTTGACACAGTTCCACCCAAGAGATTAGTGCAGAAGCTGGAGGACCAGGCAGGGATAACAGGGAGGGCACTACAAAGGATCAGGGAATACATGTCAGGAAGACAGCAGCGAGTCATGTTACGTGGCGAGGTGTCAGAGTGGGCGTCTGTGACGAGTGGGGTTCTACAGTGGTCAGTCTTAGGACCGGTGCTGTTTCTGGTATTTGTGAACGACATGACGGAAGGAATAGACTCCGAAGTGTCCCTGTTTGCAGATGATGTGAAGTTGATGAGAAGAATTCAATCAGACGAGGACCAGGCAGAACTACAAAGGGATCTGAACAGGCTGTAAGCCTGGTCCAGCAATTGGCTTCTGGAGTTCAACCCCACCAAGTGCAAAGTCATGAAAATTGGGGAAGGGCAAAGAAGACCGCAGACGGAGTACAGTCTAGGGGGCCAGAGACTGCAAACCTCAATCAAGGAAAAAAGATCTTGGGGTGAGTATAACACCAGGCACGTCTCCTGATGCGCACATCAACCAAATAACTGCTGCAGCATATGGGCGCCTAGCTAACCTAAGAACAGCATTCCGACATCTTAATAAAGAATCGTTCAGGACTCTGTACACTGTGTACGTTAGGCCCATACTGGAGTATGCAGCACCAGTTTGGAACCCACATCTAGCCAAGCAAGTAAAGAAGCTAGAGAAAGTGCAAAGGTTTGCAACAAGACTAGTCCCGGAACTAAGGGGTATGTCCTATGAGGAGAGGTTAAGGGAAATCGACCTGACGACACTGGAGGACAGGAGAGATAGGGGGGACATGATAACGACATATAAGATACTGAGACGAATACACAAGGTGGACAGAGACAGAATGTTCCAGAGATGGGACACAGCAACAAGGAGACACAGTTGGAAGTTGAAGACTCAAATGAATCACAGGGATGTTAGGAAGTATTTCTTCAGTCATAGAGTGGTCGGGAAGTGGAATAGCTTGGGAAGCGATGTAGTGGAGGCAGGTTCCATACATAGCTTTAAGGAGAGGTATGATAAAGCTCATGGAGCAGGGAGCGTGACCCAGTAGCGGCCAGTGAAGAGGCGGGGCCAGGAGCTATGACTCAACCCCTGCAACCACAACTAGGTGAGAACACACACACACACACACACATACATACACACATACATATACATACACACATACATATACACACACACATACATACACACACACACATACATACACACATATACCATCGAGGGAGTGTAGAAAAAGGGAGAGCTAAGCTATATGTAGAAACCCTAACAGACCACAGCCGTGCACAGGGAAAGTTAAGAAGGGAAAGTGACAAGCCACTGGGCCAAGGGATAACAGAAAGTGAAGAGATTGAAGAAAGGATAGCTGCAATGGAGGCAACTAAATCGAATCAGGGGTTACATAGGGACAGGAAGTGGGAGAATGAAAGAGAGAGATCCGTCTTTGTTTATGGGCTCCCGGAAGCTGAAGGGAAAACTTATGAAGCAAGAAGACAAGGGGAGAAAATTGCAATTGAAAACATCATGAAAGCAATAGGAGATGACATAACCCAGCTGGCAAATTTTCTGAGAATAGGGGCATTTGCAAGAGGAAGAATCTGGCCAAAGTGATTTTCAAGGCAGAATTGACTCGAAACAGGATCCTGCAGGAGAAAGCAAGACTAAGGGATATATCAGAGTACTGGAGGGTGTATCTCGACCACGACAGAACACGAGAAGACAGAAACTGAGACAGGGTACAGAGACAAAAGGAGGAAAGAGAGATGGACAGGAGAACCCCGACTCAGGAGGAAGCCCAAATACAATCACCTTCAGATGTCCCCCAACCTGGACAACCCCAATGCAGCCAAACAATCTAACCCAAAAGACACATGCCATACCCAATGCTTCCACCCACCTCATTATAAACTCCACCTTCACACCAACCCCCCATAGTTCCTCATCAGGTCTCCCACTTTCCCAACCCCAATGTACCCCCCAGACCATAGTTTTAGAAAAGAAGTTGAAGGTTTAGTATACAAATGCAGATGGTATAACAAATAAATGTGAGAAGTGGCATGAAAGAATAAAGGAGACATCCCCAAACGTAATAGCACTCACAGAAACGAAACTCACCAGGATGATAACAGATGCAATCTTTCCACCCGGATATCAAATCCTCAGGAAAGATAGAGGGAGCAGAGGGGGAGGAGGAGTTGCACTGCTCATTAAGAACCAGTGGGGATTTGAGGAAGTGGAAGGAATGGATGGAATGGGCGAAAGGGACTACATAGTAGGAACAATTCAGTCTGAGAGCCATAAGGTGGTAATTGCTGTAATGTACAACCCGCCACAGAACTGCAGAAGGCCAAGAGAAGAATACGACGAGAGCAACAGAGCAATGGTAGACACACTAGCCGAGGTGGCCAGAGGAGCCCACATGGGGAGAACAAAGTTACTAGTTATGGGTGATTTCAATCACAATCATTTGGTTCTGCATTTTGATTATATAGTTGAGCTACAAGTGGAGAGGGGAGCAGGAATAGGAAGGGAGAAACGAAACTACAAAAGGGGGGACTACACAGGCATGAGGAACTTCCTACAAGACATTCAGTGGGAGAGAGAATTGGCAGGAAAAATGGTAAAAGAAATGATGGAATATGTGACAACCAAATGCAAAGAGGAAGAGGAGAGGTTTGTCCCCAAGGGAAACAGAAGTATCTGGAAGACCAGAACGAGTCCTTCGTTCACCCAGAGGTGTAGGGAGGCAAAAAACTAAGTGCACTAGAGAATGGAAAAAGTACAGAAGACAAAGGACCCAGGAAAATAAAGAGATTAGCCAAAGAGCCAGAAACGAATATGCACAGGTAAGAAGGGAGGCTCAGCGACAATATGAAAATGATATAGCATCAAAAGTCAAGTCTGACCCAAAGCTGTTGTACAGCCACATCAGGAGGAAAACAGCAGTCAAGGACCAGGTAATCAGGCTGAGGAAGGAAGGTGGGGAATTCACAAGAAACGACCAAGAGGTATGTGAGGAGCTCAACATGAGATTTAAAGAAGTATTTACAGAGGAGACAGGAAGGACTCCAGGAACTCAGAATAGGGAGGTATACCAACAAGTGCTGGATGAAATACACACAACCGAGGAGGAGGTGAAGAAGCTGCTATGTGAACTCGATACCTCAAAAGCGGTGGGACCTGACAACATTTCTCCATGGGTCCTTAGAGAGGGAGCAGAGATGTTGAGTGTGCCACTAACAAAAATCTTCAACACATCCATTGAAACTGGGCAACTACTTGAGTGGAAGATGGCAAATGTAGTCCCAATTTTTAAGAAAGGAGACAGACACGAGGCATTAAACTACAGACCTGCAAAGTCATGGAGAAGATCATCAGGAGGAGAGTGGTGGAGCACCTAGAAAGACACAAGCTTATAAACGACAACCAGCACGGTTCCAGGAAAGATATAAGTTGAAGTTAGAGGTATCTATGGACTAGGGTTAGAAAAGTCCACGTGTGGAGGCAGCAGAAAACTTGTAATCAGAGAATGAGGGGGACGCTGTGAAGGAAGGAGGGGTACAGACGGAGAAGAGAGAGGAGGAGGAACCAGAGGTGGAGCAGTGTCCATCAACAGTTCAGTCTCTGCAATAAATCCTGCAATAGCCTCCAGCGTTTCGTTTCGGGAGTCATAGATGCAGGATGTAGGACCACATTAGAGATGAAAGGAGGAGGAGTGTGAGTGACAATCTGGGAGATCATTGACGGTACGAAAGTAGAGGGCGAGGAGATGGAAGAGGAAACTGTCAAAAGGGCTTGGGAGGGAACAGGAGTGGAAGTGGCCTTGGGCGGGGCAGTCAAGGAAGGAACGTGGGAAGGGACAGGGGATGAAGACATTGAACAAGGAGGAGGATTAACCTCCACACATGTTACAGAACTAGTCGGAGGTGAAGAACCCGGCCATGAGGATTTTTTGCCAGACTTATGAGAAGAAGGGAGGAGCTGAGGTTTAGGTGGTGAACGAGGGCGTGTAGACACACAACTGTGCAAGTGAGTAGAGGAAGGGGTGTGGACAGTATGGGATGCAGAGGTAGGGACCTCGGAGCCAAGAACAGCAAAAGGATTCGAAACAGGGTTAACTGAGTATTGGGTGACCACAGAGGATTATTATTATTATAATCAAATAGAAGCGCTAAACCAGACCACAGAGGAAGCCGGGGAAGTTGAGACCCCACAAGTGGGGCGACGTTTAGTAATGTGAGAATAGGAAATATGGGGGTGTTCCCCTTGAAGGCGTAGATGAGAGACGGCCATAGCACATGAGAAGCCTTCCGCCTCTTTGAGAACGAATTTCCTGCTTATTCAGGTAAACCTGACAATGGTGAGAGTATGATGGATGCGCCTCATGACAGTTAAGGCAAGAGGGAGGTAAAGTACGAGCTATATTGCAAGGATAACGTCTTCGCTTATTGGCAGGGAGGACAAAAGTGTCAACTTTAAGGATAGGGAGTTCTTGGAGCTCAAGCTGCTCTAAAATGTCATCACCACATGTCTGGAAATTCCGTTGGACAATGGTGTGGGGCAAAATGACAGAACCACAACAAGAATTGAGGGAATGGTGCTTGTCAATAGTAACAGGAGCAGTATCTATGGTTGTAAGAAGAGAAAGATCGCGAGCTTGGCTAGCATTCTGGACCGTGATGATGCGAGTGCCGCTCTTGAGAGCGTGAAATGAGATGTCTTTACCAACATGGCGTAGCAGAGCTTTACCAATACTATGGTCTGAAAGATAGGTATTAGGAGAAGTCGGTCGCAGAGTAAAAAACTTTGTCCATTGAGTAGTTTGAAACAGAGTTTAAGGGGAGTGCGTGACGAGCTGGTCGTTTCTGAGATGAACGAGAAGGAAGTGTCGAATCGTCATGTGTGGGCCTTGGTCGTTTGGGTGTGGGACCGGGGGTGGTCCGATGGGAGACAGGCGAGAGATTCGAAAATTGCCGCACCGTCGAGGGAGAAGCCGGAATCAAGGTCAGAGAAGAGCGAAGGTCAGATATGTCAAAAGGGGTCAGAACCTCGGTACCTGAAGCAGGTGACGAACCGGCACCAGCAAGAGGTACAGTGGCATGAGAGGTGTTCAAATTGTTGTCCGTTAACGAGGCAGGATCAGTACTTTGTGTGGTATCAGGAAGGGGCTCGGGGGTAGTGGGTTCATGGATTGGGTCAGCCATGGTTAGGTTACTTCTTTCTTTTTATTTTTAAGAAAAAAAAAAGAAAGAAAAGAAAATAAAAATAAAAAAAATTAAAAAAGGGGGGAACGTGGAGGAATAGCTCCTAGGAGGAATGAAAGGGAGCATAAATCCCCCTCCGCGCCCAAGAGGACCTCAACATCGCAAGTAGTGCAGATGCTGCATGAAACCCGTGCCATACCCTACCCTTCATGCCAGTAAACCAGCAATCCAGGATAGCAACCTCAAATCCACCGAGCCATCTCGGCAGACAAAAGAGAGGGCGGCCGGATATCCACCACAAAGCATACCGCCTTCGGTCACCACCCCTGGAATCCGAAAGGTGGCCTCCAGAGATACATCTGTCGCCCGAAAGATACCCAAGGCCACCCCCCGGGTGACCGGAGAGGGATCGGGACATCCCCAGGTGATCCAGATTCCACGGAAAACTACACCACTGCCAAGGACCTCAACGGAATGGGATGGACCACGATACCCTTCCCCCTACCTAGGAACGAGAATGCCTGAGGAGAGAAGCTCCCAGGGTAAAACTGGGAAGGAACTAAGGGAGGGATGAGGAGGAAGAGGAGGAAGAGGAGGAAAGGAGGATGGAGGAGATGGGATAGGGGGATTGGGAGGTAATTAGGTTCGGTCTGAGGAAGAAGACCAAGAAGTCCAATTCCTCAGACGGATAGCCTCTTTACCACGACAAGGAGCCCCCCTTAAAGAGGTATCTTACTGATACTAACTGTAATATATCTGATTCTATCACATTGTTTACCTTAGCTTGTGATTCATCACTCCATCACATTGTTTACCTTATCATGTGATTAATCACTCCATCACATTGTTTACCTTAGCATGTGATTCATCACTCCATCACATTATTTACCTTAGCATGTGATCCATCACATTGTTTACCTTAGCATGTGATCCATCACTTTGTTTACCTTAGCTTGTAATTCATCACATGGTTTACCTTAGCATGTGATTCATCACATGGTTTACCTTAGCATGTGATTCATCGCCTGGTTTACCTTAGCTTGTGATTCCATCACTCCATCACATGGTTTACCTTAGCATGTGATTCCATCACTCAATCACATTGTTTACCTTAGTGCACCTGTGCTGATAATCAACAAACTTTTATGATTGTTTTTGTTACTTATTATTTTATACAAAATAGTTTACACAATTCATTACAACAACTAAATTTGTTAATATGCAAAGCAGTTCTCTTGTGTTCCTTGTAGTTAATAAAGTTATTGTTTATGACCACTTAGAGATCATATATATATATATATATATATATATATATATATATATATATACAGCGCTGCAGGTTATTGCAGGATGCAGGGAGAGTGGGTTGTAAGAGGGAGATGGATGATTAGTAGGGTATGGAGTGCAGCAGGATGGTGGATAGTGCAAGGATAGAGGGTAGCAAGAGATCAGGGTAGAAGGGACTGAGGGAGGTGCTAGAGGTATAATCTTCAGAGTTTGTGTAGTAAGTCAGTTTCTGTCAAAAAGTCAACGAGAGAGTAAGGATTAAAGGAGGGTCCATCAGCAAGAAGGGAAGGTAAAGAAAGGGCCGCAGAGCGAAGACGCCGTTGGAGGTAAATTCTGCGCACTCGCTAAAAGGGGCGTTAATATTAGCTTCGGTGAAACACTTCCCAATATTCTCACCTTTTTTCTTGGGACAGTCTGGACGTCTGTGTCCCAATTCGTTACAGTTGTAACATTTTACTGGAAATTTCTTAGAGGAAAATGGTTTGGATAACTCAGGTTGTTTAGGTACAACAGATTTATATCCACTACGCTCTTTAGGATAGTTATTATGAGCGCAGGCATATATATCTGCCGTTTGTGCCATTTCTGAAGCTGTGTGAACGTCACGTTCTTTAATAAAGATAAAGATTATGCGACCATCAGGTCGCGTAATGAATCAAAGTCATGATCAACTTCGGTACTATCAATCCAACAATCAAACAATCTGAAAAGTGTTGTCAGATACTGCATGTAATTTTGATTGGGGGATATTTTAGTGTGCCGAAACTCAGACCTGTAATGATGGGTGGTTTTCTTGAAAGCCTGTAAGATAGCTTTCTTAAGTAGAGGATAATCAGTGATTACGTCAGTTGGTAAGGTGGAATATACGTTTAAAGCTGTACCTGATAGAAGTAATCCAAGCCTTGTAGTCCAAGAATCTGAGGGCCACTCACAGAGTGTGGCTGTGTTCTCGAATCTGGTGATATATGCCGCGATGTCATCCTGCTCTGTGAAAGGTGGAATTTGAGGCATCCTAATATTAGATTCGTGGGTAGGGTATTCTAGTACCCCTTCATCTATTTTATGCTTAGATAGCTCTACCTTCTTGGCTTCCAATTCCAACCTTAACTGTTCTAATTCCCTCTGCATTGCCTTTTCTTCAATCTCCTTCATCTTGAAGGCTACTTCCCTTGCCTGAACTCTGTCTTCTCTAGCAACCCTTTCCTGTTCTCTTTTGTCCTCACGAGCAATCCTTTCATTTTCTCGAGCTATTCTTTCCTGTTCTTTTTTCTCTTCTCGAGCTAGTCTTTCCTGTTCCTTTTTCTCTTCTATAGCCATTTTAGCGGTAATATAACTATCAAGATTCTGGCCTGTAAATCCCATGTCTTTTCCAGCCCTTAACCAGAAATCTAACGAATCCATAGTAAGAAATGTAATACAAACCAAACAAGTCGATCTTAAATTAACAACTGAAACGACTGTTTCAAAAGAGGGACCTCGTCCGCACACTTTCTAACCTTCCCAAAGAAGAAAATGAAATGCTATTTCCAACTTGGAAGAAACTCTAGTGGGCTCAAAAACCTTCACTAAGATAAATGAACACGGTTCACCCAGGAGGGGTTATTATGGAAGTTCCTCAGGTCCAACAAAAATGAGTAAACTTCTAAACCCAACCCAAGAACCAAACAACTGTAAGTCAAACAGACTACCAGTAATGACTTGACACCTCAAAGATACGAACTCACCCTTTTCAATCTTAAATGTTATACTCACGAACCAGTAGAACCATCAGGAAGATGTAGCCTCAAGAGTCGTATCCTGGCAAGGTCGCCATTGTCAGGGGAACGCCTTCCACCTGAACAAAATATAATGGAAAAAATAATAAAAACAAATAATGACTCTTGGGTAGGAAATAAACTAAGAATTTTAAATTTTTAATAAAATATATATATAAAAAAAATAAGCCGTTGTGGTTCTGGCAGGATGGAGAGTAGGAGAATATAAGGCCAGGTTGAGTCTCTGGTGTAGACAAGATGTTGGATGGTTATCCTGGGTAGTTAAGAATTCTCGTATGCCTCTTGGTCGAGGTATGTAAGATTTAGAAGCGGAAGAGTAGACAAAAACCAAGTCAGAGAGACGTACATCTAGCTACTTCAAAACTGGCGTCTGTACCAGCTGACCAGGCCAGCAGCAGAGCTGATAAAGAGAAAATAACGAATAGTTACCACAAGTAAGTAAACATAACACGTAAGAAAGAAAAAGGATAACATGTTTACTTTAGGATGGAAGAAATTACTGGTAACTTTAAATCAACCACAAACAAAAAAAATACCCCTGGTAGAGCACCTTACCTGTTCAGGAGAAGTGTGGAGGTGTAGTGACTCTCCACAGTCTTGCTGTTCACCAGGTAAGGTAACTACCACCAAAAAGGGGGGGGGGGTTCTGATTCGGCCCGCAAGAGGGTAGCACCGGCTGAACCCGTGAATGACCGCCGGCAGACTAACAACCTTAACCCATAATTAGACTCTACTTTTCCCTCACAATGCCCTCGTACGACGCTGTCCGGAAACACTGCTGCGAATCCGACGCCGTCAGATGACTTTGAACCATCGGTGTATACTGTGATGGCATGGGAATGAGAACGGAAATGGTCTAGAAAGAAAGAGCGAGAAGATGCCCTAGGTAGTTGGGCTTTCGCGCAAGGCAGAGGAATAGAACAGACACGGACAGCAGGAACTTTCCAAGGGGGCAGGGGAAAGGGAGATGTCACATGAACATATAGAGGTGGGAGCTGAAGGGAAGACAGGAGTGAATGAAGACGAAGAGAAAAGGGACGAAGTAAGCAAGGGCGACGAACAAATAAAGAGCGCCTACTAACATCTGTAACAATCCTATACATGGAAGGATTACAAAGGTCATGAGAGCGAACAAAATAGTGAATGCAATGTGCATCACGAAGATCGGATAAGGATGGAATGTTCCCTTCTACATAGAGGCTCTTAACCAGGGAAGAACGAAATGCACCAAGGCATAAGCGTAATCCCTGGTGATGGATGGGATTAAGGATAGAAAGAGTAGCAGGGGAGGCCGCCGAATATATCTGGTCACCATAATCGAGTTTCGACAAAATTATGGCTGAATGTAGGCGAAGGAGAGTTCTACGATCAGCCCCCCATGAAAAATGTGCAGGGTTTTAAGAAGGTTCAGCCTGGTGTGACAAGTTGCCTTCAGAGAGGTAATGTGAGGTTTCCAGGACAGTCGACGGTCGAACAGGAGGCCGAGAAACCTGACTGTATCACGCTCTGGGATACGTGAGAGGTATAGGTCCAATGGATGATCAGAGACCACTGAACGTCTAGTAAACGTAATTTGATGAGTTTTGCCACTAGAAAATTTTAACCCATGAGTGGTGGCCCAATCAGAAACCCGGTTGATGGCATGCTGGAGGGAAACTACAATGAGGTGACAGTCAGCACCTGCACAAGCTATAGTAAAATCATCCACATAGAGCGATGACCAAACATTGGATGGGAGAACAGATGCCAGATTATTTATAGCAAGCAGAAAGAGTGTTGTGCTCAGAACACATCCCTGGGGACACCTTCAGCTTGGACA
>WNWK01058758.1:0-10364 GCA_009830355.1 Cherax destructor | reverse complement strand
GTAATAAGTAATAATTTTTACGAAAAAAACCCCTAAAAAACTTTCCAACCTTATTAAAAAAAACCCCAAAATTTTAAATTTAGTTTAATCCAATTAAATATATTTTACATAAGTTTAAAAAAATTTTTAAAACTAAACAAACACAATGAAATTTTTTTTTTCTCGTTAGGTTCAAACCGATTTTTAAAAAAATTTTATAAAAAAATTTTTTTTCCCCCCATTCACACACACACACACACACACACACACACACACACACACACACACACACACACACACACACACAACAAAAAAAAAATATATATATTTTATTTTTATATATATATATATATATATATATATATATTTTTTTTTTGAGTGTGTATAAACTTTTTTAAAGACAAAATACATTGACAAGAATAAAAGGGGGGAGAAAAAAAATAGATAAAACTCAGAGCTACATCTCAAATATTCGTCCAGCCCCCCCGGCAGTGGGGGTGCCCAGAATGCGCAGACTTTTCCCCCGGATCGAAAATGAGTCTCTGAAAGGGGGCTGGCCGCCGGATCTTGGGATGGCAGGTTTTGGGTGTTTTTTTTCTGTCTCATAAACATGCAAGTTTCAGGTACGTCTTGCTACTTCTCTTACATTAGGTCACACTACGAAAAACATGTACACGTTTATGTTTACACACTCATCTATTTTTTTCTTTGTTTTTATCTTAATAGTTCTTGTTCTTATTATTTTTTTTTCACATCCATGGGGAAGGGGAAAAAAAATTTTTTCCCCCCGAAGCCATGCTTGTTGTAAAACCCAACTAAAATGGGGGAACAAGGGGTTTAGAACCCCCCCCGTATAATTTACTAAAAAAAAAAGGGAAAAAAAACCGTCAAAGGGGGATGTTTGAAGGGCGGGGATGTTGGGCAAATAAGAAAGAGATGATTATAGATGGGGGGTGAAAGGGAAGGGGATGTGGGGGCCCCTTAAAATGAAACAAAGAAAAAGGGGGGGGTGGGGGGTTTTCCCAGGGGGAGAACTAAATGGGATTAGGTCGGGGGTTTAAAAGGGGGAGTTAGAGCAAAAAAAGGGGAGTACAAAAATGTTGAAGGATAAGTTACAAAAAAAAATATTAATGTATCAAAAAAGGATTATGGGGTATAAAAAAAAGGGGTTTGGGATGTAAAAAGTTAGTTATAATAAGTGTTTATAAAACCGGGAGAAGAGAGAAGTGTAGAGGAGAGAGGGGGGTTGGGAAATGTTGAGTGGTGCAGGGGGATTTTGAACCAAGTGAGGGGTATTTGGGGGGGGACCCTCAATGCAAAGGGGGAAAAAATTTTGGGGGGGAGTAGTAGGAAATTTTGGGGTGTCGGGGGTAAATGAAAAGGGGGACCCCTTTAATTGACCCTTTGTAAAAAGAGGTCTGGTAATAAGTAATACTTTTTTTCAAAAAAAGAAGACAAAAAGATAAAAGGTTATAGCACGTAAGAAAGTAGTTTGTTAGTATATGTATTGGTAAATAAAAGGTTGATGGGAGGCTTCAGGATGTACATTTTTTAGGGGCAACGGAATATCAGATCATTTTTATTGTAGCTACAGGAATAAGGGTAGAAGAGACATAAAAAAAATGGAAACAGCAAGTAAGAGAGGGTGAAAGTGTATAAACAAAGGGGGGAGAAAGGGGGTAGATAAAGCAATTTTTTGGGGAAAGGTGGGTAAATGAAAATGAATAGGGGGGGGGTTTAAGAGGGTTGGGGTTTTTTTAAAAGGCAGAAGAAAAGTGGGGCAGAAGTTTTTGGGGTATAAAAGGGGGGGCAGGAAAAAGAGGAGTGATTGGGGGGATGATGGTAAAGGGGGGGAAAAAAAAAAAAAGTAGCTTATGAGGGGTTTTTTCAAAACAAAGTGTTGTAAGAAGGCAGAGATATGGAAAGTAAAAGAAAAGTGAAGGAGTGGTGAGAGAGTAAAAAAAGGGGAGCAGATAAAAAAGGGGGAGAGGCACTGTCAAGAAATTTTTCAGAAAATAAAAAAATTTTTTTTAGTGAAAAAAGGGTTTAAAAAAGCCTGGGGGGAAAGAATGGATATGTCAGTTAAAAACAGAGTAGGGAATTAGTAGAGGGGGGGTTGGGGTATTGGGCAGATGGCAGGAATTTTTGAGGAACTTTTTAAAAGTCAATGAAGAAAGGGAGGCGGTAATTTCATGCACTGGTCAGGAGGTATAACATCTTTTGGATGAGGAAAAAACAGGATTTAGTGTGGGAGAGGTGCATGAGGCAAGAGAATGAAAGGGCGTAACCAACTGGGGAAAGCGGGGCTTACAGAAATGTTAAAAAAAAAAGGGGGGAAAAAGGGTTTGGGGGTTTATATTTTTTTTTAATAAATGTATGAAAGAGGAAGGTACCCAAGGGTTGGGAGAGAGCATGTATATTTCCCCTTTTTATATTTTCCCTTTTTTTTAAGGAAAGGGTGACAAAAAGATTTTAAAAAATAGGGGGGAAAAAATTTACTGAGTTTTTGGAAAGAAAGGTAGGGTTATTATTTAAAGAATTTGAGGGGGGCAAAAGGAGGGGTTTCAGAAGCCAAAGGAAAAATTTTTGAGTGGGAGGGGGTTTTAGATCAAGTGTTTACATTGAAGCAAATTTAACAGTATTTAGATAAAGGGAGGGAAGTTTTTATTGCATTTATGGATTTAGAAAAGGCATAGATAGAGTGGATAGGGGAGCAATGTGGCAGATTTAAGTGTATGGAATAGGTAGTAAGTTACTGAATGCTGTAAAAAAATTTTTATGAGGATAGTGAGGCTCAGGTTAGGGTGTGTGGGAGAAGGGGTTTTCCCCTTTAAAAAAAAAGGGCTTAGACAGGGATTTTTAAAGCCCCCCATGGTTGTTTAATATATTTATAGATGGGGTTTTAAAAAAGTGATTATGTATGAGGAGGGAAAGTGTTAATGATGATGAAAGTATTTTCTTTGGGGGTTTTCTTTTTTTTTCCCCGGGGGGAGACGGCCGACTTTTGGGGAGATTTATATTTATATTTATATATTTCTTTTTTCAACACACCGGGTTTCCCCCCGAGGGGGGGGCCCAAAAGGGAAAAAAACAAATTTTCTTTTACATTTATAATATATACAGAAGGGGTTCTAGCCCCTTTTCCCCGGGTTTTTGTCGACCCCCCCCCCCCCCCCCCCCCCCCCCCCCCCCCCCCCCCCCCCCCTTTTTTTTTTTTTTTTTTTTTTTTTTTTTTTTTTTTTTTTTTTTTTTTTTTTTTTTTTTTTTTTTTTTTTTTTTTTTTTTTTTTTTTTTTTTTTTTTTTTTTCAATGTATTTTGTCTTTAAATAAAGTTTATACACATGTATTTATTGGAAAAAAAAATGAAAAGATGGGGGGTGGGGAAGTGGAATTTTCAAATGGCTTCAAAAAGAAATCTAAATATTTTTCCCTTAAACCCCTTTTATCCATTTCCCCGAGGCTATGGCCCCACAATTTACCCCAAAAAATAAATTTTTCAAAAATTTTTTTTGAGGGGAAAAAAATACCCCTCTTAAAAAATTTTCCCCTGTTCTGGTCCCAAAGCAATTATGCTAAATCTCACTCAAAATTTTCCCATTTTCAGTTCGGGATTAAGGGGAAATTTGGAGTCTAAAACCCGTTTTTAATGGTAATGAAGGGGAGAGGAGCAGGCAGTTACATATTGACAAATCTGTCTATCATAAGATATATTGGAGAACCCGAAAAGGGAAATTGCCCTCAAGATTACTTTTTTATGGGGAAAGGGGACGGGGTGTGAGAAGTTGCAACATTTAGCTCAAGCATAGTAACTGAAAAACCAAATTTGGCCAAGTAGAAAACGGGAAAGGGAAAGTTTTTAAACGGTAATACCGTGCCCGGAAAAAGTACAGATGATTTTTAATGAAGACAAGACAAAACTTGTACCCTTCATTTACCCATTTCTTTTGCAGAATGTTTCGATTTTAAATTTTTTTTAATGCTGGAGAACTTATGGTTATTAAGGGGGACGTTCTCCCAAAAGCTAATTTCGATGTCGCCCCACGATCATTTTATATACTCTACCATGAATGACACCCCCGGGATGACATTGCCAGATGACACCCCGGGATGACCCCCCCAGGATGACACCCACATGATGCACAGCCAGGATGGCATCCCAGGATGACACCCCCATGATGACACACCAGGGTGACACCGCCAGGATAAAACCCCAGGGCGACACCGAAAGGATGACACCCCTAGGGAAAAAACTGGGAGGGCACCCACTGGATGACACCCTTTGGGTGACACTCCCCGGATGACACCCCCGGGTGATACCCCCCAGACGACACCCCATGATGACACTGCCAGGGTGACACTCCCAGGATGACACCCCGGATGACACCCCCCGGATGACATTCCAGGATGACACCCCAGGGTGACACTACCAGGATGACGGGCCCCCGGGTGACACCCATAGGATGGGCTTTTGCCAGATTGCCCCCCCGGATGACACCCCAAGGACAACACCCCCCCGTATGGCACCCCAGAATGACACACCAGGTGACATATAAGAACATAAGAACATAAGAAAGGAGGAACACTGCAGCAGGCCTGTTGGCCCATACTAGGCAGGTCCTTCAAAATCCGTCCCACTAACAAAATATTTGCTCAACCCAATTTTCAATGCTACCCAAGAAATAAGCTTTGAAATTCTACCACTCATGCGCGAGTCCCACTCAAATCCAACCCTCTCACTCATGAATTTATCCAACCTAAATTTGAAACTACCCAAGGTCCTAGCTTCAATAACCCTACTAGGCAGACTGTTCCACTCATCAAATCAACTACCCTATTTCCAAACCAATACTTTTCCTATATCCTTCTAAATCTAAACATCCAACTTGAATCCATTATTGCGGGTTCTTTTGGAGAGATATCCTCAAGACCTTATTTATATCCCCTTTGTTAATACCCCATTTTCCCCCTTGTATACCTTCGATCATGTCTCCCTCATTCTAATGCCTTACAAGTGAATGTAATTTTAGGTCTTCAATCTTTCTTCGTAAGGAAGATTTCTAATTTGTAATAATTTAGTCATTCTACGCTGAATGTTTTCTAAACGAATTTGGGGTCCATTCTGTAATATGGAGACCAGAACTGAGCTGGTAATCTAGGTGAGGCCTTTACGATGTATAAAGCTGTAATATAACCTCTGGACTTCTGTTGCTAAACTTCTTGATATAAATCCCAGTAATCTATTTGCCTTATTACGAACCCCCAGGCATTGCTGTCTTGTTAAGGTTGCTGTTACCATCACCCCCAAGTCCTTCCGCAATCTGTATGGCTAAGTTCTACGTTATTTAACTTATAAGTGCTTGGGTTTGGACACCCCTGAGCTTCAAAAACCGGCATTTATTTTCCCATTGAACTGCATCTGCCACTTTTTTTGACCACGAATTAAGTTTGTCTAAATCTTCCTGAAGTTCATGACTTCTATGTTTGAATAATTATCATACCTATCTTCGTGTCGTCGGCGAATTTGCTCATATAAATAGTAATTCCTCATAAAGGTCATTGATATATATTTTTAAAATAACAAGGGCCTAAGACTGATCCCTGTGGAACACCACTTGTTACAAGTCCCCATTCGGATTTAACCTCATTTATGCACACTCTCTGTTTCCAAGGGAGCCATGACCCCGATCCATGACAGCATTTTTTCCCCCAATGCCATGAGCTGCCCCCTTTTTTAACAGTCTCTGGGCGGTACTCTATCAAAAGCCTTACTAAAGTCTAAATAAAACAATATCGAATTAATCTGAAGAAGATGTCCTCTCTTGACCCACCTACCAGCAGCTGAAGGAAGAACTGAGGGAGCTAAGCTTGAGATACAGCGACTGACTGAGGAAAACAAGAGGATTCGTAGTAATCCTCCTGTTGAAACCTGCCAGGAAAGGAACCTGGACAGTGGCTAAAACGCATGGGACAAAGAAGGCTCAAGAGGAGGGGGTGGAGAGGAGAAACAACGAAGACCCAGGAGAATGTTGTGGAAACATCGAACCCATTCTCCGTGCTACCCGATGAAGTGAGTCATTTCTGGGAGCGTCACGACGAAAGACAAAAGGAAGGTAAAAAATTGTTGTTGTTGGGGACAGTCAGGTTAGGTACATGGATAGGGCTTTCTGTTTGATTGATAGGAGTAGGAGACAGAGGGTTTGCTTTTGGGGGGATGGAGGATATTGTTAGCGCCTGGACGACATCATGGAGGTAATGGGGCAATCCTATTATCTGTCTCAGTGCTGGAGGCAACGATGTTGGCAGACGTAGGAGTGAGGACCTGACTAGCAGGTTTAGGTCAGCAATAGACATAATTAAAGAAGGGGGGAACCCCAAAATTGGTATTTTGAAGGGAGGAGTTGAAATGAATGAGCTGTCCAGGGCAATTGGTGCCCAATTGCTGGCTGACAAATACTGTAAGGAAAATTCAGTAACATTTCCCTTGACAACTGGGACCTCTTCTATGGCAGAAATGACATGTATGCCAGGGATGGGGTTCACTTATCCACTGGGGTGGGGGCACTGGCAACTGCAGGGAGGGAGCTGTTAGGGCTTTAAACTAGAAATGTTATGGTATGGGTTTTGGGGAAAAACAGAGAAGTCCCATGTAGTAATATTATAAGTTGTAGGAGAACCAGAATAGGCAGAATAAGGGGATAGTGGAAAGCTAGTGACACTAGATTATTAAGGACAGTAATAGGTATAGTGGAAAAACAGAGATGAGCAGGAAGGGTAAAGAGATAGGAGGGTCTCTAAATATATATTACACCAATAGTCGTAGTGCTAGGAATAAGATGGACGAGTTGAGATTAGTTGCAAGTACGGGTAATATTGATGTTTTTGCAATAACTGAGACATGGTTTAATATAAAAAAATCGGGATTTGCCTGCCGAATGTCACATTCAGGGTTTTAAATTGTTCCAAGTAGACAGAAGTATGGGGGAAAGGGGGTGGGGTGGCACTCGGGTCCGTGATCATTTAAATTGTTGCATAAAAACGGGTATAAAGTCGGGAATTAACACATACAGAGTCTGTCTGGAAGAATTTTCAGAGGGGGTGAAAAATTGATTTTAGGCGGATTTACCGTCCTCCAAACTTAGATAGGGAAACAAGGGAGACTACTTTGGGAGGAAATTGTTAAGGCCACAAGAAAAGATAACGTAGTAATTTAGGACTTTAACTTTAGTCAGATTGATTGGAATTTCATGACAGGGAATTAGAATCTAACGATTTTTTTAGAAGTAGTTCAGGATTGCTTTTTGAAGCAGTTTGTAACAGAACCAAAGGGGGAAAAAAACCTACTTGACTTGGTTCTGGCAAGCAAGGAAACCCTTGTTAAAATTTAGAAATTACAGAGGAACTGGCCTGCTGACCACAAGTCAATTACCTTAGCATTGAATGGAAAGGATAGTGGGGGATAATTCCAGTAATGGTCCCAGATTTTCGTTAGCAGATTATAATGGACTTAGGGGAACACTTATCAACTGTGGGACTGGGTGAAGAAGAGAGGTATCAATATGACAGTTTTCTCTTAACACTATACAGGCTCCCCAAAAAAGAACATTTATCCCGTATAAAGAAATTTTAGATCAAGTAGAAATGACCCAAAATGGATGAATAATAGGCTCAAATATCTTTAGGGAAGAAAGGAATTTATAGGGTAAAAGAGGGGAGGGTCATCTTATAAATCAGTATACTGACATTAAGAGGGACTTTAAAAAAGGGAATAAGAAAAGCTTAAACCCCAGAAATTAAAGTTAAAGGATTCAAAACAACCCAAAAAGTTTTTTCCAGGTTTATAGAACAAAAGTTAGGATAAGATAGGTCCCCTTAAAATAACTTTGGGGATTTTACTGACAAGGAGAATGATAGTGCCATTTTTAATAATTATTTTCTCCCCGGTTTTCACACAGGAAGACATTAATAATATCCCAGTAATTAATTTTTACAGAGGCCCAGAAGAAGATAAATTATGTAATATCACAGTCACTAGCGAAATGATTATGAAACAGCTGGACCGGGGCTGAAACAAAAATAAATCGCCGGGGCCTGATGAGTTTTTGCAAGGGTTCTTAAAGAATGCAAAATGGAACTCAGGATGTGAATGAATGGTTCAGAGAACCGACGAGTTGGTAAATTAGACACATATGCAACACTTGGGTATCTTTATTGAGGAAAACGTTTGCCACACAGTGGCTTCATCAGTCCATACAAAGGAGAACGTAAGAACAGGAGGAGGTGAGGTTGTTGGTTCAATCTTGAGACGATGTTGTCAGTCCATCAATTTTTGAATAAATAACAGCATATGAGCAGAGGAACCTTATATACCGTAGACAGGGGGGAGGTGCAGCAGTAGTGGAGGTGTCACATTTGTTCAAATTGGGGAAATAGGTCGTGCCAAGGAATAGGCAAGGAAGAAATCCCTGATTAAGATACCAAGATGTTGCAGTGTCAGACAGGATGTAAATGAATGGTTCAGAGAAAAGACGAGTTGGTAAATTAGAACAATGAACACTTGGGTATCTTATTAGGAAAGTTTCCCACAGGGTTTCATCAGTTCTACTTAAAGGGAGAACGAGAAAAGGGAGGGGTTTCAGGCCTCAATTTGAGACGAAATTGTCAGTCCATCAATCTTGAAAGAAAAAGAAGACAGAAAATTATATAGTAGAAGGGAAATGGCAAACCTTTTTAAGGAATAGGGGTGAAAAAGGAAGAAATCCCCGATTAAATACCAAGATGTTGAAAACAGGATGTGAATGAATGGTTCAAGAAAAACATGAAATTGGGAAACTTTGTTTAAAAGGCCCAGTGGCTATCAGTCCAAAAAGGAGAATCAGAAGAACAGGGAGGTGGGAAACACCCTCACCCGGAGCGATTTGTCATCCACCTAAAAAAAGAGGAAAAACTGTGGAGGGGAGAGAGGGAGGCCACATTTTTCAATGTGGAAGTAGGGGCGTGCCCAAGGAATAGGAAGGAAGAAACCCTGTATTAAGATACCAAGATGTTGCAGTGTCAGACAGGATGGGAAATGAATGGTTCAGAGAACCGACGAGTTATTCTTTTTCAAGATTGATGGATTTACAACATCGTCCAAGATTGAGGGCCTGACAACCTCACACCCTCCTGTTCTTCACGATTCTCCTTTGTATGGACTGATGAAGCCACTGTGTGGCGAAACGTTTCCTCAAAAGATACCCAAGTGTTGCATATGTGTCTAATTTAATAACTCGTTTGGTTCTCTGAACCATTCATTCACATCCTGTCTGGACACTGCAAAATCTTGGATTTAATACAGGATTTTTTTTGCTTGCCTTTTTCCTTGGGCAAGACCTACTTCCACATTGAACAAATGTGAAAACCTCCTACTACTGCTGCACCTTTCCCGTCTACAGTATATAAGGTTCCCCCTGCTCAAGTATGTTTTTATTCTATTCAAGATTGATGGACTGACAACATCGTTCAAGATTGAGGGCCTGACAACCTCACACCTCCGTTCTTCACGATTCTCCTTTTGGGACTGATGAAGCCACCGTGTGGCGAAACGTTTCCTCAATAAAGATACCCGGTTGCATATGTGTCTAATTTAACCAACTCGTCGGTTCTCTGAACCATTCATTCCATCCGTCTGACACTGCAACATCTTGGTATCTTAATACAGGGATTTTTCGCTTGCCTATTCCCTTTGGGCACGACCTACTTCCCATTGAACAAATGTGACACCTCCTACTACTGCTGCACCCTCTCCTGTCTACAGTATATGGTTTCTGCTCATAGCTGTTATTCTATTCAAGATTGATGGACTTGGGCAACATCGTCTCAAGATTGAGGGCCTGGGCAACCTCACACCCCTCCCGTTCTTCAGATTCTCCTTTGTATGGATTGATGAAGCCACTGTGTGGCGAAACGTTTTCAATAAAGATACCCAAGTGTTGGGGTATGTGTCTAATTTACCAAAAAAGGAACCTTTTGAACCAATATTAACATTTTTAATTTATCTCCCTTTAAACAGGGTGGTCTGGATATGTGGAAGATGGCTAATGTAATTCCATTTTTAAAGCAGGGGACAAGTCACTACCGTCAAACTACCGCCCAATAAGCCTGAAACCCCAATTGTAGGCAAATTACTAGAGTCAATTATAGCTGATATTATTAGAAGCCATCTAGATAACCATAATTTGATTAATGATACCCAGCATGGGTTCACGAGGGGCCGTTCCTGCCTATCTAATTTATTAACCCTTCAGTAAAGTTTTGGGGGCTGTTGATCCGAAAAGAATTGATATTGTTTATTTAGACTTTAGTAAGGCTTTTGATAGGGGTACCACACCAGAGACTGTTAAAGAAAG
>WNWK01058757.1:0-10364 GCA_009830355.1 Cherax destructor | reverse complement strand
ATAACTAGTAACTTTGCTCTCCCCATGTGGGCTCTTCTGGCTACCTCGGCTAGTGTGTCTACCATTGCTCTGTTGCTCTCGTCGTATTCTTCTCTTGGCCTCCTGCAGTTCTGTGGCGGGTTGTACATTACAGCAATTATCACCTTATGGCCCTCAGACTGAATTGTTCCTACTATGTAGTCCCTTTCACCCATTCCATCCATTCCTTCCACTTCCTCAAATCCCCACCTGTTCTTAATGAGCAGTGCAACTCCTCCTCCCCCTCTGCTCCCTCTATCTTTCCTGAGGATTTGATATCCGGGTGGGAAGATTGCATCTGTTATCATCCTGGTGAGTTTCGTTTCTGTGAGTGCTATTATGTCTGGGGATGTCTCCTTTATTCTTTCATGCCACTCCTCACATTTATTTGTTATACCATCTGCATTTGTATACCAAACCTTTAACTTCTTTTCTAAAACCGTAGTCTGGGGGGTATGTTGGGGTTGGGAAAGTGGGAGATCTGATGGGGAACTATGGGTGGTTGGTGTGAAGGTGGAGTTTGTACTGAGGTGGGTGGAATCATTGGGTATGGCATGTGTGTTTTGGGTTAGGTTGTTTGGTTGCATTGGGGTTGTCCAGCCTTTACTGGTGTATCACTATGAAAATCCCAGACCCTTCAGGAATCACAGTGTTGACAAGAATAATTTGTGTGTGCATTGGAAGGCTAACACCAAGGCATGGTCACTACGGAGATTTTCAAGGAATGGGTGACTGGAGTGTTTGGCCCTAGTGTGAAGAAATACCTCTTGGAAAAGAAATTGCCACTCAAGTGCCTCCTGGTACTGGACAATGCTCCTGCTCACCCTCACAACTTGCAAGAGTGTTTGTCTGACAAGTTTAAGTTCATCAGAGTGAAGTTCTTGCCTCCTAACACCACTCCTCTCATCCAGCCCATGGACCAGCAGGTCATTTCCAACTTCAAGAAACTGTACACCAAAACAGTGTTTGAAAAGTGCTTTGAAGTGACCTCAGACACTGAGTTGACCCTAAGAGAGTTCTGGAAAGATCACTTCAATATTGTGCATTGCATACGCCTTATAGGTAAGGCTTGGGAGGGAGTGACTTCCAGGACTTTGAACTCTGCTTGGAGACCATTGTGGCCAGGTTGTGTCCAACAGAGGGATTTTGAAGGATTTGAGGCTGACCCTGACCCTGACCCTGACGACCCTGTGCCTGTTGTGGAAGATGTGGCATTGGGGAACAGCCTGGGGTTGGAGGTGAGTGGTGAGGATGTGGAAGAGTTGGTGGAGGAGCACAGGGTAGAGCTAACAACTGAAGAGCTGCAAGAGCTTCATCTGGAACAGCAACTGACCACAGCTGAGGTTATTGCTTCAAAGGAGGAGGGTGAGAGACAGAAGGAGGTGCCTTCTTCAGTGCTTAAGGAGATGTGTACAAAGTGGAATGAGTTGCAGACATTTGTTGAAAGACACCACCCTGAGCAAGCTGAAATGAGCCTTCTGTGCAGCCACTTCAGTGACAGAGCCATGTCGCACTTCAGGAAAGTGTTGAAGAGTCGCCAGAAACAGAGGACTGTGGACAGTTACTTTACCAGGCAGGGGTCTAATGACTCTCAAGCTGGTCCTAGTGGCATTAAAAGACCAAGAAGGGAAGTAACCCCAGAGAGGGACTTGTTACCTGAAGTCCTTTTGGAGGGGGATTCCCCTTCCAACCACTAACACCCTGCCCCTGTCAGCAACTCTACCTTCCAGATGCCTGCAACTCTTCAATAAAGGTAAGTAAATGTATATATGTAATACATATATTGTTTTTAATTATTTTGCATGAATATTTTTTTGTGGAACGGATTAATTGTATTTACATTATTTCTTATGGGAAATAATGATTCGAATTTCGTAAACTTCGTGTTAAGTAATAGCTCCTTTAACGGATTAATTACGATACTCGGTGGTCCACTGTATAGGGCCACTGACAACATATGCAATAACCTCTTTATTTCTTTACATTCTCTATTATGTTTTTATACATTATTTCTTATTTATAAATTACGTACATTGTTTCAGTGTGACCACCACCACTATATTGCTTATGCTGTCAGTGGCCCTGATAAACCTAACAACAACAACACCACTAGTCACATACGTAATGACATATTTTATTCATTCTAGAGTATATATCATGTTTCTATGTTATTAATATTGTTTATTATGTCATATTAGATGAATTGTGATAGATAAATAAGCCATAGAGTTGATATTAGCATCTTATTTAAGTATTTTGTCCTATCTCCAAACAATAAACTCTCCTCCCTCTCCCCTCCTCGCTATTTTCCATACGCCAACAAGTCTTCAATAAAGGTAAAAGTGATGTTAAATGTTCATTTATCCATTTCATTAGTGCTTTATATTTATTTCTCATTGTTTTCTGTATGTAAAACTATAGTTATTCTTTAAAAAATGTATTTTTATTAATATTTTTGGGTGTCTGGAACGGATTAATTGTATTTACATTATTTCTTATGGGAAGTATTACTTCAGTTTTCGTACTTTTTGGATTTAGAACAACCTTCTAGAACAGATTAAGTACGAGTTCTGGGGTTCCACTGTATTTGATACCACAGCTAGAATCTCGTAGAGCCAATATCCAGAGTCCGTTGCCAGAGCCAACATTGTTGTATGGCACACTGGAGGCCCAGGATGCTGTGTCAGAGGACATGTCCAGTGGTAAAGTTGGAGTGTCTCGCCATGTTGAGTTATCCTTTTATTATTTCTTCACTTTTATGTCAAAAATCTTTCCATGATGAAGAAAAGTTCTGTGATAGCCTGTGCAGCAATGAAATCTCCATATCTGCTAAGCAATGAGGGGTAAAGAATGACAGCTATAATGTGTATTGGAGCAATAGCTGAATGAAGATTGTGTGCAGATGTCCAGGTAAGTAAATTCAAGAAATGACAAAACTTAGGTAATGATAAAGTATATGGTAATGTGCATTTTATTTTATTCATGAAAAAACACTAAATCCATTTGTGATCATACAGCAATGGCATTGCATGGCAGGAAAGAATAAACTCCACCATAGCCAAAATCTGAGTTAGTGAACAAACTGATTCCTTAATGTTTCATCTGTTTGTGGGACTGTGTAGATATTACTGTATCTGCATTTGTAAGTTAGAATCAGAGGCCCATAACAGAGTACGGTAACTTGAGCTTTAATTAACTGATTTTCTCTTTTTGTTTTAATTTAGCACTTACTCTTTTCTGGCATTCAATGCCCCATATGATGTGTGAAGTGATCTGGGCCCATCTACACAGTACAGAGTCATAATTCTGTAAAATACTTAATTGTAATTCAAGAAATCTTGTCATGTTAAATATCTTAAGTTAATAATCAAATTAATAGGTAATGCATAATATTGTGAAACTAGAAAATACAGTGTTCATGTAGTACTACATAGTTTTCTTCAACTCCTGTTATATACATTCACATGTTACTTGGTGGATGTTTTTTTTTTTTTTGTGATTGTGTGAACTCGCTTTTTTTTTTTTTTTCAACAAGTCGGCCGTCTCCCACAGAGGCAGCGTGACCCAAAAAGAAAGAAAATCCCCAAAAAGAAAATACTTTCATCATCATTCAACACTTTCACCACACTCATACATAATCACTGTCTTTGCAGAGGCGCTCAGATATGACAGCTGAGAATAGTCCCTCCCAGCTGTCACCATCCCAGACACCTCCTTTAAAGTGCAGGCATTGTACTTCCCATTTCCAGGACTCAAGTCCAACTAAATCAATTAACTGGTTTCCCTGAATCCCTTCACAAAATGTTACCCTGCTCACACTCCAACAGATCGTCATGTCCCAAAAACCATTCGTCTCCATTCACTCCTATCTAACACGCTCACACATGCTTGCTGGAAGTCCAAGCCCCTCGCCCACAAAACCTCCTTTACCCCCTCCCTCCAACCTTTTCTAGGACGACCCCTACCCCGCCTTCCTTCCCCTACAGATTTATACGCTCTTTAAGTCATTCTACTTTGATCCATTCTCTCTAAATGACCAAACCACCTCAACAACCCCTCTTCAGTCCTCTGACAAATACTTTTAGTAACTCCACACCTTCTCCTAATTTCCACATTCCGAATTTTCTGCATAATATTTACACCACACATTGCCCTTAGACAGGACATCTCCACTGCCTCCAGTCGCTTCCTCGCTGCTACATTTACAACCCATGCTTCACACCCATATAAGAGTGCTGGTACCACTATACTTTCGTACATTCCCTTCTTTGCCTCCATGGATAACGTTTTTTGTCTCCACAGATACCTCAACGCACCACTCACCTTTTTTGTTTCATCAATTCTATGTTTAACCTCATCCTTCATAAACCCATCCGCTGACACTTCAACTCCAAAATACACTATCTGAAAACATTTACTTCTTCCATAATCCCTCTCTCCAATGTGATATCCAATTTTTCTTTATTTAAATCGTTTGATACCCTCATCACCTTACTCTTATCTATGTTCACTTTCAACTTTCTACCTTTACACATCCTCCCAAACTCGTCCACTAACCTTTGCAACTTTTCTTTAGAATCTCCCATAAGCACAGTATCATCAGCAAAAATTAACTGTGTCAACTCCCATTTTGCATTTAATTCCCCATAATTTAATCCCACCCCTCTCCCCAACACCCTAGCATTTACTTCTTTTACAACCCCATTTTTTTTCAACAAGTCGGCCGTCTCCCACCGAGGCAGGGTGACCCAAAAAGAAAGAAAATCCCCAAAAAGAAAATACTTTCATCATCATTCAACACTTTCACCACACTCATACATAATCACTGTCTTTGCAGAGGAGCTCAGATACGACAGCTGAGAAAAGTCCCTCCCAGCTGTCACTATCTCAGACCCCTCCTTTAAAGTGCAGGCATTGTACTTCCCATTTCCAGGACTCAAGTCCAACTAAATCAATTAACTGGTTTCCCTGAATCCCTTCACACAATGTTACCCTGCTCACACTCCAACAGATCGTCATGTCCCAAAAACCATTCGTCTCCATTCACTCCTATCTAACACGCTCACACATGCTTGCTGGAAGTCCAAGCCCTCGCCCACAAAACCTCCTTTACCCCTTCCCTCCAACCTTTTCTAGGACGACCCTACCCCGCCTTCCTTCCCTACAGATTTATACGCTCTCCAAGTCATTCTACTTTGATCCATTCTCTCTAAATGACCAAACCACCTCAACAACCCCTCTTCAGCCCTCTGACAAATACTTTTAGTAACTCCACACCTTCTCCTAATTTCCACATTCGAATTTTCTGCATAATATTTACACCACACATTGCCCTTAGACAGGACATCTCCACTGCCTCCAGCCTCCTCCTCGCTGCAGCATTTGCAACCCATGCTTCACACCCATATAAGAGTGTTGGTACCACTATACTTTCGTACATTCCCTTCTTTGCCTCCATGGATAACGTTTTTGTCTCCACAGATACCTCAATGCACCACTCACCTTTTTCCTTCATCAATTCTATGGTTAACCTCATCCTTCATAAACCCATCCGCTGACACGTCAACTCCCAAATATCTGAAAACATTTACTTCTTCCATAATCCCTCTCTCCAATGTGATATCCAATTTTTCTTATTTAAATCGTTTGATACCCTCATCACCTTACTCTTATCTATGTTCACTTTTAACTTTCTACCTTTACACACTCTCCCAAACTCGTCCACTAACCTTTGCAACTTTTCTTTAGAATCTCCCATAAGCACAGTATCATCAGCAAAAAGTAACTGTGTCAACTCCCATTTTGCATTTAATTCTCCATAATTTAATCCCACCCTCTCCCCAACACCGTAGCATTTACTTCTTTTACAACCCCATCTATAAATATATTAAACAACCATGGTGACATTACACATCCCTGTCTAAGACCTACTTTTACCGGAAGTAATCTCCCTCTCCTACACACCCTAACCTGAGCCTCACTATCCTCATAAAAACTCTTTACAGCCTTCAGTAACTTACTACCTATTCCATACACTTGCAACATTTGCCACATTGCTCCCCTATCCACTCTATCATATGCCTTTTCTAAATCCATAAATGCAATAAAAACTTCTCTACCTTTATCTAAATACTGTTCACATATATGCTTCACTGTAAACACTTGATCTACACATCCCCTACCCACTCTAAAGCCTCCTTGCTCATCTGCAATCCTACTCTCTGTCTTACCTCTAATTCTTTCAATAATAACCCTGCCATACACTTTACCTGGTATACTCAGTAAACTTATTCCCCTATAATTTTTACACTCTCTTTTATCCCCCTTCCCTTTATATAAAGGAACTATACATGCTCGCTGCCAATCCCTAGGTACCTTCCCCTCTTTCATACATTTATTAAACAAAAATACCAACCACTCCAACACTATATCCTCCCCTGCTTTTAACAATTCTCTCATGATCCCGTCAGTTCCAGCTGCTTTACCCCCTTTTATTCTATATAATGCCTCACGCACCTCCCCCACACTCACATCCTGCTCTTCTTCACTCCTAAACGATGTTGTACCTCCCTGGCCACTACATGAAATTACTGCCTCCCTTTTTTCATTGACATTTAAAAGTTCCTCAAAATATTCCTGCCATCTACCCAATACCTCCAGCTCCCCATCTACTAACTCCCCTACTCTGTTTTTAACTGACAAATCCATTTGTTCCCTAGGCTTTCTTACCTTGTTTATCTCACTCCAAAATTTTTTCTTGTTTTCAGCAAAATTACTTGACAGAGCCTCTCCCATTCTTTCATCTGATCTTCTTTTACACTCTCTCACCACTCTCTTCACCTTTCTTTTACTCTCCATATACTCTGCTCTTCTATTAACACTTCTGTTTTGTAAAAACCTCTCATAAGCTACCTTTTTCTCTTTTATCACACCCTTTACTTCTTCATTCCACCACTCACTCCTCTTTCCTCCTGCACCCACCCTCCTATAGCCACAAACTTCTGCCCCACATTCTAATACTACATTTTTAAAACTATCCCAACTCTCTTCAACCCCCCCACTACTCATACTTGCACTTGCCCACCTTTCTGCCAATAGTTGCTTATATCTCACCCTAACTTCCTCCTCCCTTAGTTTATACACTTTTACCTCTCTCTTACTTGCTGTTGCCATTTTCTTTTTGTCCCATCTACCTTTTACTCTAACTGTAGCTACAACTAAATAATGATCCGATATATCTGTTGCCCCTCTATAAACATGTACATCCTGAAGCCTACCCATCAACCTTTTATCCACCAATACATAATCTAAGAAACTACTTTCCTTACCTGGAGTTTACCTGGAGAGAATTCCAGGGGTCAACGCCCCTGCGGCCCGGTCTGTGACAAGGCCTCATGTTGGATCAGAGCCTGATCAACCAGGCTGTTACTGCTGGCCGCACACAGTCCAACGTACAAACCACAGCCTGGCTGGTCAGGTACCGACTTTAGGTGCCTGTCCAGTGCTGCCTGCTTGAAGACAGCCAGGGGCTTGTTGGTAATCCCCCTGATGTATGCTGGGAGGCAGTTGAACAATCTTGGGCCCCTGACACTTATTGTGTTGTCCCTCAACGTGCTAGTGGCACCCCTGCTTTTCATTGGGAAGATGTTACATCGCCTGCCGAGTCTTTTGCTTTCATATAGAGTGATTCTTGTGTGCAAGTTTGGTACTAATCCCTCGAGAATTTTCCACGTGTATATAATAATGTATCTCTCCCGCCTGCGTTCTAGAGAGTACAGGTTTAGGAACTTCAAGCGTTCCCAGTAATTGAGGTGGTTTATCGCAGTTATGCGTGCCGTGAAGGTTTTCTGCACATTTTCAAGGTCAGCAATTTCACCCGCCTTGAAAGGTGCAGTTAGTGTGCAGCAATATTCCAGCCTAGATAGAACAAGCAATCTGTAAAGTGTCAACATGGGCTTGGCATCCCTGGTTTTGAAGGTTCTCATTATCCATCCTGTCATTTTTCTAGCAGATGCAATTGCTACGGTGTTATGGTCCTTGAAGGTGAGATCCTCTGACATGATCACTCCCAGGTCTTTGACATTAGTTTTGTACTCTGATGAGATTTTAATTTCTTCACGTTTTCCGTATCTGAGTAATTGAAATTTCTCATCATTGAACTTCATATTGTTTTCTGCAGCCCATTTAAAGATTTGGTTTATGTCTGCTTGGAGTCTTGCATTATCATACCTTGTATATTTATTTATCCTCTTTTTCATAAAATATGTATTACTTATTACCAAACCTCTTTCTACACATAGCTCAATTAATGGTTCCCCATTTACATTTACCCCTGGCACCCCAAATTTACCTACTACTCCCTCCACAGCATTTTTACCCACTTTAGCATTAAGATCTCCAACCACAATTACTCTCTCACTTGGTTCAAAACTCCCCACACACTCACTCAACATTTCCCAAAATCTCTCTCTCTCCTCTACACTTCTCTCTTCTCCAGGTGCATAAACACTTACTATAACCCACTTTTCACATCCAACCTTTATTTTACTCCACATAATCCTTGAATTTTTACATTTATATTCCCTCTTTACCTGCCATAACTGATTATTCAACATTATTGCCACTCCTTCTTTAGCTCTAACTCTATTTGAAACCCCTGACCTAATCCCATTTATTTCTCCCCACTGAAACTCTCCTACCCCCTTCAGCTTTGTCTCACTTAAAGCTAGGACATCCAGCTTCTTTTCATTCATAACATCTACAATCATCTCTTTACCTGGAGTCTACCTGGAGAGAATTCCAGGGGTCAACGCCCCCGCGGCCCGGTCTGTGACCAGGCCTCTTGTTGGACCAGAGCCTGATCAACCAGGCTGTTTCTGCTGGCCGCACGCAGTCCAACGTACGAACCACAGCCCGGCTGATCAGGTACCGACTTGAGGTGCCTGTCCAGTGCCTGCTTGAAGACAGCCAGGGGCTTTCTTATCATTCGCACAACATCCACGCACATTCAAACATCCCACTTTGACGGTTTTCTTTTTTTTCTTTTTAGTAAATCTATACAGGAAAAGGGGTTACTAGCCCATTGTTCCCGGCATTTTAGTTGATTTTTACAACACGCATGGCTTATGGAGGAAAGATTTTTATTCCACTTCCCCATGGATACCTGGAGTTTACCTGGAGAGAATTCCAGGGGTCAACGCCCCCGCGGCCCAGTCCGTGACCAGGCCTCATGTTGGACCAGAGCCTGATCAACCAGGCTGTTACTGCTGGCCGCACGCAGTCCAACGTACGAACCACAGCCTGGCTGGTCAGGTATGAAAGGAAAAGCAATAAGAACAAGAACTATTAAGATAAAATCAAAGAAAACTCAGATGAGTGTGTATACATAAACGTGTATGTATGTACATGTATGTGTAGCGTGACCTAAGTGTAAGTAGAAGTAGTAAGACGTACCTGAAATCTTGCATGTGTATGAGACAGATAAAAGACACCAGCAATCCTACCAATGTTATTTTACTTAAGATAATCTCAGTTTTATATTGTCATCCTCCTTAACACTTGTTGCAATTTCATATCATCATATTGTCATTTTAATTAATATAGTATCATCATTTTGTTAATTTGAAATAAAATATATAACTAGAAGAAACTCAATAAATTTCTCTAGTACCTACCTGGAGTCTACCTGGAGAGAATTCCAGGGGTCAACGCCCCCGCGGCCCGGTCTGTGACCAGGCCTCCTGTCGGACCAGAGCCTGATCAACCAGGCTGTTACTGCTGGCTGCATGCAGTCCAACGTACGAACCACAGCCCGGCTGATCAGGTACCGACTTGAGGTGCCTGTCCAGTGCCTGCTTGAAGACAGCCAGGGGTTTGTTGGTAATCCCCCTGATGTATGTGGGAGGCAGTTGAACAATCTGGGGCCCCTGACACTTATTGTGTTGTCCCTCAACGTGCTAGTGGCACCCCTGCTCTTCATTGGGGGGATGTTACATCGCCTGCCGAGTCTTTTGCTTTCGTAGGGAGTGATTTTTGTGTGCAAGTTTGGTACTAAGCCCTCGAGAATTTTCCATGTGTATATAATAATGTATCTCTCCCGCCTGCATTCTAGAGAGTACAGGTTTAGGAACTTCAAGCGTTCCCAGTAGTTGAGGTGGTTTATCGCACTTATGCGTGCAGTGAAGGTTCTCTGCACGTTTTCAAGGTCAGCAATTTCACCCGCCTTGAAAGGTGCAATTAGTGTGCAGCAATATTCCAGCCTAGATAGAACAAGCGATCTGTAAAGTGTCAACATGGGCTTGGCATCCCTGGTTTTGAAGGTTCTCATTATCCATTATACTTATTGA
>WNWK01058756.1:0-10364 GCA_009830355.1 Cherax destructor | reverse complement strand
CCACTAAGGAATCATTCAAGACTCTGTACACCATATACGTCAGGCCCATACAGGAGTATGCAGCACCAGTTAACCCCACCTGGTAAAACACGTAAAGAAATTAGAAAGTGAAAAGGTTTGAACAAGTAGTCCCAGAGCAAGGGATTGTCCTACGAAGAAAGGTTAAGGTCGGCCTGACGACACTAGAGGGACAGGAGGGTTAGGGGAGACATGATAACGACATAAAAAATTTCCGAGGAATAGATAAGGTGGACGGGAGACAAGATGTTTCAGAGGGGGACACAGAAACAAGGGGTCCTTGGAAGTTGAAGACTCCTATGAGTCAAAGGATGTTAGGAAGTTTTTTCTTCTGTCATAGAGTTGTCAGGAAGTGGAATAGCCTAGAAAACGACGTAGGGGGAGGCAGGAACCATACATATTTTTAAGACTAGGTTTGATAAAGCTCATGGAGCAGGGAGAAGGACCTAGTGAATCAGTGAAGAGGCGGGCCAGGACCCATGACTCAACCCCTGCAACCACAAATAGGTATACAAATAGGGGAAGAACCACAGCCTGGATGGTCAGGTACCGACCATCGTTGAGTCAACCCTCGCCCTCGTTTCTGCTTGTTTTCTCGTCATTTAGACTCTGTTTGGTAGAGTATTTACGGGCGGCATCCCTGTTTTGAAGGTTCCAATCCATCCGTCATTTTGAGTGCAGTTGTACAGTTTTATGGTCCTGAAGGTGAGATCCTCTGACATGATCCTCAAAGGTCTTTGACAAGTTTTCGCTCTATTGTGTTTTTGAGTTTATTTTATACCCCGGGTAAATTTTAATTTCCTTACGTTTTTTCCATATCTGAGTAATTGAAATTTCTTCATTGAACTTCTGTTTTCTGGCCCAAAAGATTTGGTTGATGTCTGCGGGTCTTGTAGTGTCTTCAATGGTGGACACTGTCATGCAGATTCGGGTGTCACCGAAAAGGAAGACACGGCACTGTGGTTATATCCTTCTATATCCGATATGAGGATGAGGAACAAGATGGGAGCAGTATTGCCTTGTGGAACAGAATTTTTCACATAGCCGCCTCAGACTTTACTCTGTTGACTACTATTCTTTGTGTTCTATTTGTTAGGAAATTATAGATACATCTACCAACTTTTCCTTTTTCCTTTATCACGCATTTTGTGTGCTATTCACCATGGTCACACTTCTCCCAAAAGGGTTTTTCAAAGTCTTTTTATAGCATATGCATTCTGTTTGTCTTTAATCCAGAACCTTGTAGTGGTCCAGTAGTTGAGACAGACAGGGGACCCGTTCAAACCCATGCTACCCGTTGTGTATTGATGGGTATTTAGAACCCCAAAGATTTTTATTTTATGTGACGTTAGCGCTATTGGTCTGTAGTTCTTTGCTATTGCTTTACTGCCCCCTTTGTGGGTGGGGTATTCGTTGTTTTTGAACTGGGGACGACCCCAGTGTCCTTCTTTCTCCAAGGATGTTTAAGCACATGATAGGGGCTTCTTGCAGTTCTTGATGAACACGGAGTTCCATGGTCTGGCCTGGGGCGGAGTGATGGGCATGTCATTTATTGCTTTTCGGTCATTTGGCGTCAGGGTAATGTCGAATAGGCATGCGTCTGCCAAGTTCTGTGGCACCTCATAAAAATTCATCTAGGTCTTCGACATTCAGTCTGGTTAGCGGCTCTCAAAAAATGGTGGTCTGGTGGGGGCCCCGCTTCACCGGGGGCCTGGGTTCGGCCAAAGGGAAACATTGGGCGTGTTTTTTTTAACCTGTTGTCTATGTTCCCCATCAGTAAAATGGGTACCTGGGTGGTCGACTGGTGTGAGTATCCTAGGACCGCTAATCTGCCCGAAATGCTCAGAAACAAGGGACTTTCTATATAGTAGTTTTCACTGATGTCAGCTAGGCCTGTATACCATGTACATGTACTTGTAGTAAATAAAATATTATTATTATTATTATTATTATTATTATTATTATTATTATTATTATTATTATTATTATTATTATTATTATACTGGGAGTTTCGTAACTCACTCATTTCTTGCTGTCATCTGTGTAGGACCCATCCCGTTTAAGTAGGGGCCCAATACTGGATGTTGTTCTCGACTTTGATTTGGCATAGGAAAGAAATACTTAAGGTTTCTTTCAATTTCACATATGGCTTTTGTTTTCCGCGTTTCTTGATTCCTGTAAGATTCCTTTAGTCTTAATTCGATGTTTGCTATTTCTCTGACCAGTGTCTCCCTACGTATTTCAGATATATTGGCCTCTTGTAGCCGCTCCGTTATTCTTTGCCTTCGCCTGTATAGGGAGCGCCTCTTTCTTTCTAGTTTACATCTTCTCCTCCTTTTCCTTAAGGGAATTTGCCTTGAAGCAAACCTCAAGTGCCACAAAGTTAATTTGTTCTAGACATAGGTTGATCCGTGATGCTTGGGCTATCTTCCCAGTTTATATAATTTAGGACTTGGTTTACTTGGTCACCTTATGTTTTTGTTATTGAAGTTGAATTTGGAGAAGGCTCCCTCGCGGCCGATCACATTTTGTCGATCTGGGGCTCCCCGCATGCATGTTTGGATCTCTATTATGTTGTGATCTGAGTATATTGTTTTTGATATGATGACATTTCGTATCAGATCATCATTGTTGGTGAAGATGAGGTCCAGCGTATTCTCTAATCTTGTAGTCTGACTTGGACAATTAATTGTCAAAGCTGGATAGAAACGTCATGAGTTTTGGTCTCCTGAATGCCATAGTTATTTGTTTAAATGTCTGAGCTGTACATAAGTATCAATATCCAAAATATCAGTTTTGTACCAATACCAGGACCCCAATGGAAATAAGTCACATTGTCTGACTTTTTTTGGGTTTATCCTAGGTTCTACACATATGCTATGTATGATAATCTCTGTAACTGTATTTGTGTATATCTGAATAAACTTACTTACCAACCGTAATCAATATGATGTTTCTCGAAGTTTCCACAATAAAGATACCCAAGTGTTGCACAAAGTGTCTCAATCATCAGTAGTGAAACGCCTGGCTCTGTCGGTGTGTAGGCCTGTAGCTCACCTGATTTAACTTGGTTAATTTCAGTAAGTGTATAAAGACATTCATCATAAAGTTACAAATAAGGGCAATGGATCAGGACAGCAAACAAAGGGGAGACAGCAGGGGAAAACAAAGCAGCTCCTTAAGGTTTACTATACTAATAGCAGGAGTGTAAGAAATAAGATAGATGAGCTAAGATTAATTGCAAGTGCAGGAAACATAGATATTATTGCTATAACAGAGACCTGGCTCAATCTGAAAGATAGAAGTTGCCTTCTGAATGTCACATACAAGGCTATAATTATTCCACACTGATAGGGTCAACAGGAAGGGTGGTGGGTAGCGATGTACGTCAGGAGACAATTTAAAGTGTTGTGTTAGACAAGATATAAAATTAGAAGCGTCAGCCACTGAATCTCTTTGTTTACAGCTTCTTGAGGGCCGTGTAAAACTTATTTTGGGTGTGATTTACAGGCCCCCAAATCTTGATAGGGAGTGCAGTAAACTTCTAGGGATGAAATTCGTAAGGCATCTACACATGAAAATGTTGTGTAATGGGAGATTTCAACTTTAGACAAATTGACTGGAGCAATTTGACAGGAAATTTAGAGTCAAGTGACTTTCTTGATACGATTCAGGATTGTTTTTGAAACAGTTGGTGACAGAACCAACTAGGGAAATAACCTGTAGACTTGGTTCTTGCCAGCGGGAAACGCTAGTTAATAATCTTGAGGTTAATGATGAGCTTGGGAAAGTGATCACAAATCACTCAGTTTTAATATATCATGGAATTACCCTACTAATGGAAATCAAGTCTCTGTCCCTGACTTCCGCCTGGCTGATTTCAAAGGACGAAAAATTACCTGGGTAGGCTGAACTGGAATGACCTGACAGTGGGTCAGGTAGGTGGTGATTGCCAATATGACGTTTTCCAGAAATAGTTCTAGCTGCTCAGACACTTTATGTTCCTAATAGGGAAATCAGATCAAACAAAAATGATCCTAAATGGATGAACAATAGATTAAAACATCTCATTGGTCAAAAGAGAGGCATATATAGGCGAATCAAAAGAGAGGGGCAATTAGGTAATCAATATATTCAGTTAAAGAGAAGCAAAAAGGGAATAAGAAAGCAAAAAAGAGACTATGAGGTTAAAGTTGCGAGAGAATCGAAGACTAACCCAAAGGATTTTTCAGGTATACAGAAGTAAGATTAGGGACAAAGATAGGCCCACTCAAAAGTCACTCAGGTCAGCTCACCGACAGTGATAAGGAAATGTGTAGAATGTTTAACACTTACTTCCTCTCAGTTTTTACACAGGAAGATACTAGCGATATTCCAGAATAATTAATTATGTAGAACAGGATGATAGTAAACTATGCACGATTAGGGTCACAAGTGACATGGTCCTTAGACAAATAGATAAATTGAAACCTAACAAATCCCCAGGCCCTGATGAACTGTATGCAAGGGTTCTAAAGAATGTAAAGAGGAGCTTAGCAACCCGTTGGCTAATCTTTTTCAACATATCACTGCAAACTGGCATGGTGCCAAATAAGTGGAAAATGGGAATGTAATACCTATTTTCAAAGCAGGTGACAGGTCCTTAGTTGAACTATAGACCAATAAGCCTAACCTCCATAGTGGGAAAATTTATGGAATCAATAATTGCCGAGGCAATTCGCAGCCATCTTGAAAAGCATAAATTAATCAAAGAATCTCAGCACGGTTTTACAAGGGCGTTCCTGCCTTACAAATTTAATAACTTTTTCACTAAGGTGTTTGAGGAGGTAGATCATGGTAATGAATATGATATTGTGTATATGGACTTCAGTAAGGCTTTTGATAGAGTCCCACATCAGAGACTATTGAGGAAAATTAAGGCACACGGAATAGGAGGAGAAATTTTTCCTGGATAGAGGCATGGTTGACAAATAGGCAGCAGAGAGTTTGCATAAAATGGGGAGAAATCAGAGTGGGGAAGTGTCACAAGCGGTGTGTTGTGATAAAAACACAGGCCTCATTTCTAGGCTTTATTGAACACAAAATCCATGGTACATGTCTGCAACAGAAGAAAATACATCTAATGACTGCTGCTGCAGGACAGGTGATGTAAGGTGCATATGTCCTCAGAAAAGCTATAGCTACTGGCACATATTTAAGCTTACCATGTAATCTGCATCACGAATGTATTTGTTACAGAGCGAGACCACGCCATGCTGGGCATCCGTACTGTTTGTTGTTATTGTTAGGGCCCTGAGGTGGTGCCGTATTGTGTCCTGCAGCGGCTCTCCACAAGAAGCGTTATCACTACAATCTCCCTTCTAAAATATCAGATACAGTAATCCTCCAAACGGTTAGGTGGGTGACGTGTACGTCCAGACCTTCGTAGCCCTTGAGCCTCTTCACGGGTTCGGTATTTTCTAGCGGGGTTTGACTATCTACTGGAGCGGCATCCTCTATTTCAATAGGGGTAGCCTGAAAAGGCTTCCCTGGGAAACGAAGCATCTTTCGCAACATCTATTGAGTGTATCTTGAGATTCCGCACTAACATTGGTTTCAACTGGGGCTAAGTGTCTTGTAGATACAGTAGTCTCTTCACCATTTTGGTAGCGAATGTGGGCATAATGCGGATTAGCTTGTAGGAGCTCACCTCTTCCACTAAAGGATCCGTCTTGTTCATCCTACGGTGACTCTTCAGGAGAATGGGTCAGGGTGACATAACAGGTGGGCATGGAGGCTCCCGTAGAGGAACGACGTGAATAGTTGAAGAGTCTCATGAGGGGTAGCATTAGTAGCTGTGCACAGCAATGATCTAATAGAGTGAAGGGCATCAGGTAAGACAGTCTGCCAGTGTTGAACCGGGTTGCGAGATTTCAGTGTCATTGTAACTGACTTCCATATAGTACCATTGAACCGCTCCACTTGACCATTGCCTTGAGGGTTGTAGCTTGTTGTTCTGCTGCAAGCAATCCCTTTGTTAGCAAAACTCATGAAGTTCATTACTCATGAACGAGGATCCCCTGTCTGAATGGATATAGCCGGCATACCAAAAATAGCGAATAACTGGGAAAGACAACTGATGACAGTTGAAGCAGTCATATTTGCACAGGGGAACACAAGGAAACCTAGAATATTCATCTACTATGTTAAGGAAATACCTATTCTGGTTTATGCTTGGTAGAGGTCCTTTGAAATCTATATTCAGTCTCTGAAGGCTGGGTGGCTTTTATGAGATGAGTTTTCTTGGCTGGTGAAAGTTTGGCTTGCACTCTGCACATCTCTGCATGATCTGATCACTTGTCGCACCTCTTCCATGAGTAGGGCATATTCTTAGATTTAACAAAATGATACAGGCGTGTAACTCCTGGGTGACACAAGGCCTTGTGGAGCTCTGAGTGATTGCAAATCATGACATGCTGCTCCACAGTGTGACCTAGAGAATGCATCAGGTGAAACGTTTTCTTCACCCCGGGCGATACAGAATATCAAAGTTATAACACGATAGTTCCATCCTCCAGCGTAATATCTTGTCATTCTTGATCTTACTTTGTGCTTTTTGTCTCATGAAAGCCACCCAGCCTTTCGAGGAGACTGAAATTATAGATTTCAAAGGACCTCTACCAAGCATAAACCAGAATAGGTATTTCAATATAGTAGATGAATATTCTAGGTTTCCTTTTGTGTCTCTGTGCAAATATGACTGCTTCAAACTGTCATCAGTTGTCTTTCCCAGTTATTCGCTATTTTTGGTATGCCGGCTCATGAACGTATTCAGACAGGGATCCTCGTTCATGGTACGAACTTCATGAGTTTTTGGCTAACAAAGGATTGCCTTGCAGCAGAACAACAAGCTACAACCCCCAAGGCAATGGTCAAGTGGAGTGTCTAATGGTACTATATGGAAGTCAGTTACAATGACACTGAAATCTCGCAATCTACCGGTTCAACACCGGCAGACTGTCTTACCTGATGCCCTTCACTCTATTAGATCATTGCTGTACAGCTACTAATGCTAAATTTCTCATGAGAGACTCTTCAACTATTCACGTCGTTCCTCTTCCATGGGAGCCCAGCCCACCTGGTTATGTCACCCTGGACCCATTCTCCTGAAGAGTCACCGTAGGATGAACAAGACGGATCCTTTAGTGAAGAGGTAGAGCTCCTAAGCTAACTGCATTATGCCCACATTCATACCAAATGGTGAAGAGACTACTCGTATCTACAAGACACTTAGCCCCAAAGTTGAAACCAATGTTAGTGCAGAATCTCAAGATACACCAATAGATGTTGCGAAAGATGCTTGGTTTCTCCAGGGAAGCCTTTTCAGGCTACCCCTCATTGAAATGAGAGGATGCCGCTTCTCCAGCAGATAGTCAAAACCCCGCTAGGAAAATACCAACCGGTGAAGAGGCTCAAGGGCTACGAAGGTCTGACGTGCACGTCACCCACCTAACTGCTGGAGGATTACTGTATCTGATATTTTAGAAGGGGAGATTGTAGTGATACTCAGCTCTTGTGGAGAGCCGCAGCAGGACACAATACTGCACCACCTCAGGGGGCCCCCTTACAATAACAACAAACAGTACGGAGATGGCCCAGCATGTGTGGTCTCTCTAATAAATACATTCGTGATGTGCAGATTACATATGTGTTTGGCCATACCAGTAGCTATAGCTTTCTGAAAGGCACCTTACATCTGTCCGCAGCAGCAGTCATTAGATGGTTTGCTGCAGACATGTACTATGGATTTTGTGTTCATTAAAGCCTAGAGGCCGAGGCCTGTGTTTACCACAACAGTGGTCTACCCTTAAAGTGCCAAAACCACAGACAACGAGAGGAGGCAGTTCACCTCCATATGTTAAGGTAACACTACTATGACGCTTCTGAAAGTCCTGACCGCCAAGGATCACATCAGTTACAGTTGTGGCAGAACAGCTAAATGTACATCTTGGATAATCCTGCCATTAACTCTAAAGGTTTACCTTACAAAACCCCAACGTCTGAATAGAGATGTTGATGCCATGGAAACGGCACTGGATGAGTGATGTACCGTCAAGGAGTGGCGTTTAACTAGCCAAGGTTGATGAAACTCTCTGAGCTGCCACTGTCAATCAGAACATCTACTTCTGTCTTTGATGAACACTTTCACAACTGCCTTTGACAGTGAATTTGGAGCAGCCGCAGAAGTCACTGTTGCTAGAGTCGCCTGGGTCGGAATGCATAGAAGCACTATCCTTGTTGATGTATTAGCACGACATACTTCTAGCAAAGTGACCTTCTATGGCATTGATGGCACATTGCTTCACGAGCCGGACACTTTGGACGTGGATGTCTTGAAAAACCACAAAGAAAAACACTTTGTACCGCAGCTGCTGTCACTGAAGCAGGTTCACGGCAACTTCATTAAAAGAGTCTTGGTCGGGAGTTACAGCACTTACCACTCGAGAAGGCTGGGTAGTACTGTACACTTATGAATTCTTCAATTGAATCTAATGCCTTGCCTGGTCACAGAACTAAGTCCAGATTTTATTCTCCAATAAACGCCGCCTTATATTATTATATCATGCCAATTGATAAAAAGCATCTCGATGGACTCTTCACAATACTGAGAAGCTTTTCGTCACCGCTCTCGAAGCCATAGTCCTTACTCAATATTTTCAATGCTGAGTATTCCTCTAAGGATTCACCAATCTGTTGGCGGCGAGTTGCAGCAAGATCAGATATCGTGCAAAGATTTCATTTGTGGGCTTAATATAATGATACTTGAGGGGCATTGATAGTCCCCTTTCATAGGTATTACACTCAGAAATAACCCCATAGATTTTAGATGACACAAAGTTGATGAGCAGGCTTAGTTTATCTAGATCTTCCTGAGGAAAGGCTCTAAAGAAGTTTTCAAAAGTCTTAAACCAGTGCTTCCATTCCTGAGCCCCGTTGATCCCTGGGGTCGGGAATCTAGCCTCTCGGTTTCAGTAAACGCTCCATGTTGCGGTGTAGTCTACCCTTGGAATCGCCACCAGGTACCCCGGGGATATTTTTTTCAAAAAATTTTTGTGATAAAAACACAGGCCTTATTCCTAGGCTTTATTGAACAAAAATTTCCATGGTACATGTCTGCAAAAGAAGAAAAAAATTCAATGACTGCTGCTGGGCCCAGGGTGATTTTAATGCATATGTCCCCAGAAAACCCATAGCTACTGGCGACATTTTAAGTTTCCCATGTAATCTCCTTTTAATGTATCGGGTGAAAGAGAAAACCCCCAATCCCTTGGGCCATCCCGCCCTGTTTGTTGTTATTGAAGGGGGCCCTGAGGTGGTCCCGTATTGTGTCCTGCAGGGGTCCCCACAAAAAAGCGGTATCACTACGTAGAGAACCCAGGTTTCCCAAAAAAAAGCCCAGAAAGGGGACTTATTTCCATTGGGGCCCTTTTAAACCATTTGGCGGGGGGAGTCCTACTGCTACCCCCAACCACCCTCACCCCCCCCAATCCCCCCCCTGCATTATTTTGATTCATGGCGTGCGGGACGACAATAATCGGGAAGCCCCTGTGTTTATTTACATACTTTTTCTCATTTTCATTGCATTTTGATAAATCTTTGAACACATAAAAAAAGGGTTAAAAAAGTCTGACTGACTGACTTGACTGAAAAGACTTACGATTTTACTGAATGACTTACTGACTTGGCTGAATGACTCACCGACTTTTTAAAAAGGGAAACACCCACTTGATGGAAAAAATTTTGGGGCTTTTAGAGAGATAAGTAGGTTGTCAAAGACACTCCTTGAGGATGGGTTCGGGATAATTCAGTTTTAAAGGGGAAAACCAGCCCCTTTGTTTTTAGGTCTATGACTAGTGAGAGTGCCGCCTTTGGGGGGCCCCCATCCCGGGGGGGCCCCTGAAAAACCAGTGGGTATCCGGGGGACGTCAATTAAATTCCAAAACCCCCTGTTTTAAAATGAATGCTGGTACACTACAGGTATTTTATAATACACCCCAACAAGTTTTTCCCTGTTATCGATGACGTCTCCGGGGTACTAAAACTCTATAGGCTGAAAAGACAGGTGGCTGGGTGAATCTATACAATAGCAAAACATTATCTTGGGAAAAATCAAGATTAATCCCTTTCTATCGCACTTCTTGAGTTAATGGGTAAGAAGAAAATTATAAAAGGATCTAGATATAATGGATATATATATTAAATTACAATTTTCAAATTTATTTATCAATCAATGTGTATTCATGCACCTCAGGTTTCCCGAGGAAGAATAAATATTTACAAAAAAAGAAGTTTTCAGGGAAAAATAA
>WNWK01058755.1:0-10364 GCA_009830355.1 Cherax destructor | reverse complement strand
TTAAATTCGGGTTGAGCCCCTTTCCTTCCTTTGGGGGTCGTTTATTGTGAACTCCCCCCTTTCCCTTTTTTCGGCCTTTGATTATCTTTTGACTGGCTTTCCCCTTTTGAGGGTTGGGAAACAACAGTTTTGGGAAATTTTTTGATTTTTAAGGCATATCATTTTTATTGTTGAGCCTCCCTTTTTACCGGGGTGATTTTTTCCTTTGGCTTTTCCAATTTCTTTTTTTCCCCCTTTGGTTTTCCCGGGAATTTTTCCTTCTTATTACATTTATTTTTGCCTCCCCTCCCCTTGGGGGGAAACCAAAGGGACCCCTTCCTTTTTTTTCCCTTATTTGTTTTTTTGGGGACAAACTCCTTTTGCCTTTTACTTTGGTTGTCACATATTCCATCTTTTTTTTACGGGGTTTTCCTCCTTCCCCCCACTGAACGTCTTGTAAATTTCTCATGCCTTTTAGCCCCCTTTTTGTTTTTCCCTTTTTTTTTCCCCCTTTCCCCTTTTCCCTTGCCCCTCTCCATTTGGGAAAGCTAAATTTATAAACCAAAAACAAAACCCAAAAATGATCACTAGCCCCAAAAAATTTTTAGGAACCCCTCATGCCCCAACTACCAAGGTGAATAAAAAGCCCATTTTCGGATCATCCCCCCCCTTCTCTTTTGGTAGTGTTTTTTAAAAAAGGATGAGAGGCCAACCACACCCATCCCCTTGGCTTAATTTTAAAAAAAAACCCCCCTGGGGGCCCCTAAGGTTTTCCCAAAAACCCTTTTTGGGATTAAAAAACCCCCAAAACCCCAGAACTTTGTTTCCCCTGGGGGGCCTTTTCGGCCCCCTCCGGTGTGAAAAACCATTGCTCTGTTTCCCGATTTTTCTTGGCCCCCCAGTTCTGTGGGGGGCTGTTTTTACAAAAAAATTTACCCCCTTTTGGGCCCTCAGACTGAATTGTTCCTACTTATGTGGGCCCTTTCACCCATTCCATCCATTCCTTCCACCCCCTCAAACCCCACCTGCTTTTAAAGAGGTGGGAACCCCCCCCCTCTTCCCCCCTTTCTTTTCCCGAGGGATATCCGGGTGGTTCACTTTTTTTACCCCGGGGAGCTTTCTTCTGTGGAAAAAAAGTCTGGGGGTGCCCTTTACTTTCCCTGCCACCCCCTTTTTTTGTTATCCCTCTCATTTGATACCAAACCAATTTTTTTTAAAAACCTAGTCTGGGGGAAGTTGGGTTGGGGGAAAATGGGAGATCTGATGGGGAACTATGGGGGGTTTGGAAGGGGGGGGAGTTTTTTAAGGGGGTGGGTGGTTTTTGGAAGGTGTGTGTTTTGGGGGTTTGGTTGTTTGGTTGCATTGGGGTTTTCCAGGTTGGGGGGAAAATCCGAAATGGTTTTTTAGAGCCTCCTGAGTCTGGGTTCCCCCGCCCCCTTTTCTTTCTCCTTTTGGCCCCTGTTCCCCCCCTCTTTCATTTCCCCTGGGGCTTTTTTCCCGTGTTCTGTCGCGGGCCCAGATACACCCCCCGGGACTCTGAATATCCCCTTTGTCTTTTCTTTTTTCCTTAATCCCGTTTTACTTCCCGCTTTTAAAAATTAAATTTGACTGGCCGGGTTCTTCCTTTCAAACCCCCTTTTCTTGGGGAAAATTTTTGCCTTGGGCCTGCACTTCCCATTGTTTCATGATGTTTTCAACCATTTTTCTCCCCTTGTCTTCTTTTCATTTAAATTTTTCAGCTTCCTGGGGCCCATAAAAAAAAAGACTGTTTTTCTTCTTTTCCCCCCACCCCCCCACCCCTTTGGAACCCCCTGATTGGGGTTTATTTTCCTTTCCTTGAAGTTTTCCCTTTTTTCAATCTCTTCACTGTCTGTTACCCCTTTTTCCCAAAATGGCCTTTTTTTTTTTTTGGGGGGGGGAGGAGGAGGGGGGGAAAAGGGGGGGAAGAGAAAAGGAAAGGGGAAGGGAGTGAGGTGCTGGGGGGGGTGTTGAGATTTTTTACATGGATATTAAAACATCTGAAAATTTGTTATCCAAGGGGTGGAGGTGGTTTTTTTTTGGTAAAAATAGGGGGAAATTTTGGACTTTGTGGGAAAGGTAAAAAATTTTGTGAATAATTAAAAAAAGGGGGAAAATGTATGCAGAGAAAAATGTTGAAAATTTGTTTTTCCCTTTTAAGGGGATCCATGGGGAGGAGTGAGGTGAATGGGGGGGGGAGATGCAAAGGGGGTTCAGTTAAGGGGAGTTTTCACTTGTAAGTCAAAAGGGGAACAAAAAAGGGGAAATATGAAGTAAAGAAAAAAGGCTTGTCACCCCTTTTTTCGTTCTTTTTATTGAAATCGAATTTTTTTCCCCACCCCATGGGGTTACCATATTCTGTTCTCCATAGGGTCAAGAAAAAAATATCGAAGTAATATTGAAAAAAAAAAAAAAATTAAAAAATTTTAAAAAAAAAAAATCGGGGAAGGGGGGCGATCCGCAGAAGGCGCTGCAGAAGGTAGCTCGGGGCGGCTCGACGCAAGGGCGCGGGGCGGGGGGGGGGGGGCGGCGGGGGCGGGGCAGGCGTGGGGCGGGCGGGGGCGGCGCGGGCGGGGGCGGGGGGCGGGCGCGGGGGCTCGAGCGGGAGGAGACCGCTCAGGGATGAGGGGGAGGGGGGCCGGTCTGCTAAGGATGAGAAAAAAAAAAAAAAAAAAAAAAAAAAATGGGGTCAAGGGGGGGGGGCCGACCGGAAGTGGGGTGACCGGAAGGGGGGGAAAAGCCGCCATTTTGCTTCCCCCCCGGGTAAGGTTCTACAGGGATGCGTTTACAGGGTATGCGTTCTACAGGCTAATAAATTTACATATATATATATATATATATATATATATATATATATATATATATATATATATATATATATATATATATTTTTTTCTATTTTTTTTTTAACAAGGGGCCCCCCTTTCCCCCCCAGGCGGGGGGCCCCCAAAAAAAAAGAAAATCCCCAAAAGTAAAAAACTTTCATCATTATCAAAAACCCCGGGGGCAGGAAAAAAATTTTTCTGGTGTCCTGACTAACCTTACCTAACCCTTTGCAGAGGGTTTTTTAGAAAGACACCCCCGAATAACCCCTTTTCCCCGCTGTCCCCATCCCAGACCCCCCCCTTTTAAAAAAAAGGCATTGTGTTTTTCCCCTTTCCAGGACTCAAGTCCAACTAAATCAATTTACTTTTTTCCCCCCGAACCCCCTTTACAAAATATTCCCCCGCCACACTCCAGCAGCTCGTCAGGTCTAAAAAACCCTTCGCCTCTATTCACCCTATCAAACACCCCACACAGCTTGCTGGAAGTCCAACCCCCGGGGCCCCCAAAAAAACCCTTTTTTCCCCTCCCCCCCCCTTTTTTGATGAGATTCCCCCACCCCGCCTTTTCCTTTCCCCCCACCGATTTATACGTTTTGTCTTTCCCCCTTTATCCTTTCTCTTTTTAAAATGACCAAACCACCTCAAAAACCCCCCCTTCGGCCCCTTTTAAAAAAAACTTTTAGAAAACCCCTACCTCCTCCTTTTCCCCCACTCCAATTTTTTGCAAATTTTTTTACACCACACATTCCCCCTTTGACAGGACACCCACCCCTCCAGCCCCCCCCGCTGCAGCATTTGCAACCCATGCCCACACCCAATAAGAGTGTTGGCAAAACCCCTATTTTTAAATTTTCCCCCCTTTTTTTTTCCCCTAAAAACCCCCCTTTTTTTCCCCCACAGATACCTCAACCCTTTTTTTTATAAAATTTATGGGTTACCCCCCTCCTTCATAAACCCATTTGCTGAAAAGTTAACCCCCAAATATCGGGGAAAAAATTACTTCTTCCATAACCCCCCTCCCAATGTGATACCCAAATTTTTTTTTTATTTAAACGTTTGATCCCCTTTTTAATTTAAAACCCTTTTCTATGTTCACTTTCAACTTTCTACCTTTTTTCACCCCCCCAAACCCCCTCCACTAACCTTTTCAACTTTTTTTTAGAATCTCCCATAAGCAGGAACATTAGCAAAAATAACGGGCCTCCCTTTTTTAAAATTTATTCCCAAAATTTAACCCACCCCCTCCCTAAGCCCCCAGCATTTACTTTTTACAACCCCTCTATAAATATAAAAAAACCCAAAGGGACATTACACCCCCCTGTTACTTTTCTGGGGAAATTTTCCTTTCTCAAACCCAACCAGAGCCTCACTATCCTAAAAAACCCCTTTAAGCATTTAGTAACATACCCCCATTCCCCTACACTTGAAATTTCCAAAATTTTTTCCCCATTCATATTCCTTTTTAAAACCATAAATGCAATAAAAAATTCCCTACCTTTATCTAAATACTGTTACATAATGTTTTTGTAAACATTTGATCAAAATCTACCCCTTTTAAAGCCTCCTTGCTATCTGCAACCCTACCCTGTCTTACCTCAATTTTTTTTCAATAATAACCCTCCCGCAATTTACCTGGTATACTCAGTAAACTTATTTCACTATAATTTTACAATCTCTTTTTTTCCTTTTCCCTTTATATAAAGGAACAACAAGCTCTCCCCCAACCCCAAACCTTACCCTTTTTTCATACATTTATTAAAAAAAAAAAAACCACTCCAACACTATACCCCTCCCTGCTTTTAACATTTCTGTAAATGATCCCGTCAGTTCCAGCTGCTTTACCCCTTTCATTCTACGTAATGCCTCACGACGTCCCCAACACTACATCCTGCTCCTTCCTCACTCCTAAAAGATGTTATACCCCCCTGGCCAGTGCATGAAATTACCGTCTCCTTTTTTTCATCGACATTTAAAATTTCTTCAAAATATTCCCGCCATCTACCCAATACCTCCAGCCCCCGTCTACTAACTCCTCTACTTGTTTTTAACTGACAAATCCATTCGTTCCCTAGGCTTTCTTAGCTTGTTTATCTCATTTCCAAAACTTTTTCTTGTTTTCAGCAAAATTTCTTGACAGAGCCTCTCCCACTCTTTTCATCTGCTCCCCTTTTTTGCACTCTCTCACCACTCTCTTCACCTTTCTTTTTACTCTCCATATACTCTGCTCTTCTATTAACACTTCTGTTTTGTAAAAACCTCTCATAAGCTACCAGTCACTCCTTTTCCTCTTGCACCCAAACTCCTATAGCCACAAACTTTGCCCCACTTCAATACTGCATTTTAAAATATCCCAATTTTCTTCAACATCCCCACTACTTAACTTATAGCCCACCTTTCTGTCAATAGTTGCTTATATCTCACCCTAACTTCCTCCTCCCTTAGTTTATACACTTTTACCTCTCTCTTACTTGCTGTTGCCATTTTCTTTTGTCTCATCTACCTTTACTCTAACTGTAGCTACAACTAAATAATGATCCGATATATCAATCAACTCTGCTCATATCAACAGTCAAGAAATTTTTACCTCTACCATCTCGCATACTACTTATCTGCCACACTTCTCAATCATGACCTGCTTCAGTGTTCCTTCTTTCTAGTGTACTCCCGTGGACTGGAGCCAGGATGCCCTATTGAGCAACTTTACCAGCAGCTTAAGGAGGAACTGAGGGTAGCGAAGTTTAGAGATACGGGATTGGACGGAGGAAAACAAGAGGATTCGTAGGTAGTCCTCTGTTGTGAGTCCTCAGGTCAAGAAGGGAACATGGGCAGTGACCGGACAGCATGGGACGAAGTTGAAGATCAAGAAGACGAATGGAGAGGTAGTAATGCCGAAGAAAAAAGAGACTGCTGTGGGAAAATTCGAACTCCTTTTCTGTGCTACCAGAAGAATGTGAGTCGACTACTGGGAACGTCACGACAACGGGACAAAGGAAGACTAATGTGAAGACATCCCAGCGAAGACCATCTCTACAAAGACCATCGAGAACGTAATGCACACCGCCAGTCGAGGTAAGAACATTGTTTTAGTTGGGGATAGTCAGATTAAGTTTATGGATAGGGAATTTTGTCTTAAGGATAGGAATAGGAGGCAGAGGGTGTGTTATCCTGGGGCTGGGATGAAGGATATTGTTAGCCGTCTGGACGACATCATGAGAGGTAATGGAGCAATCCTATTATCTGTCTCAGTGCTGGAGGCAACGATGTTGGCAGACGTAGGAGGAGGAGCTATTAGCAGCTATAGGTCAGCAATAGACAGAATTAGGAAGAAGGGTGGGAACCCTGTCATATGTGGTATTTTGCCAAGGAGAGGAGTTGAAATGAATGGTTGTCCAGGGCAATTGTCAATTGCTGCTAGACAAATACTGTAAGGAAAATGCAGTAACATTCATTGACAACTGGGACCTCTTCTATGGCAGAAATGACATGTATGCCAGGGATGGGGTTCACTTATCTAGGTCTGGGGTGGGGGCACTGGCAACTGCAGTGGAGGGAGCTGTTAGGGCTTTAAACTAGAAAAAGTTAGTGGTATGGGTTATGGGGGAAAACAGTGAAGTCCCAGTGTAGTAATGTTATAAATTTAGGGAACTAGTAATAGGCAGAATAAGGTGGGTATTGGAAAGCCAGTGGCACTAGGTGACAAGGACAGTAATAGGCATAGTAGAAAAAAAGAAATGAGAAGGAAGGGTAAAGAGAAAGGAGGGTCTTTAAATGTATATTACACCAATAGTCGTAGTGCTAGGAATAAGATGGACGAGTTGAGATTAGTTGCAAGTACGGGTAATATTGATGTTTTTGCAATAACTGAGACATGGTTTAATATGAAAATCGGGACATGCCTGCCGAATGTCACATTCAGGGTTTTAAATTGTTCCAAGTAGACAGAAGTATCGGGAAGGTGGGTGGGGTTGCACTCTATGTCCATGATCATTTAAATTGTTGCATAAAAACGGGTATAAAATCTGAAATAACACATACAGAGTCTGTCTGGATAGAATTTTCAGAGGGGTGTGAAAAATTGATTTTAGGAGTGATTTACCGTCCTCCAAACTTAGATAGGGAACAAGGGAGACTACTTTGGGAGGAAATTGTTAAGGCCACAAGGCACGATAACGTAGTAATTCTAGGGAACTTTAACTTTAGTCAGATTAATTGGAATTTCTTGACAGGGAATTTAGAATCTAACGACTTTTTAGAAGTAGTTCAGGATTGCTTTATGAAGCAATTTGTGACAGAACCTACAAGGGAAAATAACCTACTTGACTTGGTTTGGCAAGCAAGGAAACCCTTGTTAATAATTTAGAAATTACAGAGGAACTCAACTCAAGCGACCACAAGTCAATTACCTTTAGCATTGAATGGATGTATGATAGTAGGGATAATTCAGTAACGGTCCCAGATTTTCGCTTAGCAGATTATAATGGACTTAGAGAACACTTATCAACTGTGGACTGAAGTGAAGAAGAGAGGTATCAATATGACAGTTTTCTTAACACTATACAGGCTGCCCAAAGAACATTTATCCCGTATAAAGAAATTAGATCAAGTAGAAATGACCCAAAATGGATGAATAATAGGCTCAAGTATCTTTTAGGGCAGAAGAAAGGAATTTATAGGCGCATAAAAAGAGGTGAGGGTCATCTTATAAATCAGTATACTGACATTAGGAGGGACGTTAAAAAGGGGATAAGAAAAGCTAAACGGGACTATGAAATTAAAGTTGCTAGGGATTCAAAACTAACCCAAAAGTTTTTCCAGGTTTATAGAACAAAAGTTAGGGATAAGATAGGTCCCCTTAAAAATAACTCTGGGCATCTTACTGACAAGGAGAATGATATGTGCTCTATTTTTAATAATTATTTTCTCTCAGTTTTCACACAGGAAGACACAAATAATATCCCAGTAATTAATTTTTACAGAGGCCCAGAAGAAGATAAATTATGTAATATCACAGTCACTAGCAAAATGGTTATGAAACAACTAGACCGATTGAAACAAAATAAATCGCCGGGTCCTGATGAGCTTTATGCAAGGGTTCTTAAGGAATGCAAAATGGAACTCTGTGAACCATTATCTAACATTTTTAATTTATCTCTTCAAACAGGTGTAGGTCTGATATGTGGAAATGCTAATGTAATTCCTATTTTTAAAGCAGGGGACAAGTCACTACCGTCAAATTACCGCCCAATAAGCCTTACCTCAATTGTAGGCAAATTATTAGAGTCAATTATAGCTGATATTATTAGAAGCCATCTAGATAACCATAATTTGATTAATGAGACTCAGCATGGATTCACGAGCGGCCGTTTCTGCCTATCTAATTTATTAACCTTCTTCAGTACAGCTTTTGAGGCTGTTGATCACGATAAAGAATTCGATATTGTTTATTTAGACTTTAGTAAGGCTATTGATAGAGTACCGCACCAGAGACTGTTAAAGAAAGTGGCAGCTCATGGCATTGGGGGAAAAGTGTTGTCATGGATCGAGTCATGGCTCACCAATAAGAAGCAGAGAGTGTGCATAAATGGGGTTAAATCCGAATGGGGACTTGTAACAAGTAGTGTTCCACAGGGATCAGTCTTAGGCCCGTTGTTATTTATAATATATATCAATGACCTTGACGAGGGAATTACTAGTGATATGAGCAAATTCGCCGACGACACGAAGATAGGTAGGATAATTGATTCAAACATAGATGTCATAGAACTTCAGGAAGATTTAGACAAACTTAATTCGTGGTCAGAAAAGTGGCAGATGCAGTTCAATGTAGATAAATGCAAGGTTCTGAAGCTCGGGAGTGTCCATAACCCAAGCACTTATAAGTTAAATAACGTAGAACTTAGCCATACAGATTGCGAGAAGGACTGGGGGGTGATGGTAAGCAGCAACCTTAAACCAAGACAGCAATGCCTAAGCGTACGTAATAAGGCAAATAGATTACTGGGATTTATATCAAGAAGTGTTAGCAACAGAAGTCCAGAGGTTATATTACAGCTTTATACATCATTAGTAAGGCCTCACCTAGATTACGCAGCTCAGTTTTGGTCTCCATATTACAGAATGGACATAAATTCGTTAGAAAACATTCAGCGTAGAATGACTAAATTAATACATAGCATTAGAAATCTTCCTTACGAAGAAAGATTGAAGACCCTAAAATTACATTCACTTGTAAGACGTAGAATGAGGGGAGACATGATCGAGGTATACAAGTGGAAAATAGGTATTAACAAAGGGGATATAAATAAGGTCTTGAGGATATCTCTCAGTGGTGACCTGTTCATAGCTCAGTGAAGACGTGCCTTGTGTACTCTCTGTGGACTGAACCATCTTTTCTGTGCTTCCGTTATTAGCTACCTGAGATTGGATGATGGTTTCCCGACTACGAGCAGCTATATTCCAAATGAAGGCGGAATTAACGGAAGCTAGAAGAGAGATTCAACGTTTGAAGGGTATATGCAAGGATTATCCCCGGAACAATGTCGCCGATGATCACACCAACGAATGGATGCTAGTCGAATCTGAAGGGACGAAGCTCAAGTTGAAGAAGGTCCAGGAGACTGCTGTGAAAACCAGCAACTCTTTCTCCTTGTTATCAGACGAATGTGAAGACATCACAGCGAAGACCATCTCTACAAAGACCGTAGAACGTCATGCACACCGCCAGTCAAGGTAAGAACATTGTTTTAGTTGGGGATAGTCAGATTAAGTTTATGGATAGGGAATTTTATCTTAAGGATAGGAATAGGAGGCAGAGGGTGTGTTATCCTGGGGCTGGGATGAAGGATATTGTTAGCCGTCTGGACGACATCATGAGAGGTAATGGGAGCAATCCTATTATCTGTCTCAGTGCTGGAGGCAACGATGTTGGCAGACGTAGGAGTGAGGAGCTGATTAGCAGCTATAGGTCAGTAATAGACAGAATTAGGAAGAAGGGGGGAACCCTGTCATATGTGGTATTTTGCCAAGGAGAGGAGTTGGAATGAATGGTTGTCCAGGGCAATTGGTGTCAATTGCTCTGGACAAATACTGTAAGGAAAATGCAGTAAATTCATTGACAACTGGGACCTCTTCTATGGCAGAAATGACATGTATGCCAGGGATGGGGTTCACTTATCTAGGTCTGGGGTGGGGGCACTGGCAACTGCAGTGGAGGGAGCTGTTAGGGCTTTAAACTAGAAAAAGTTAGTGGTATGGGTTATGGGGGGGGAAAACAGTGAAGTCCCAGTGTGTAATGTTATAAATTTAGGGGAACTAGTAATAGGCAGAATAAGGTGGATATTGGAAAGCCAGTGGCACTAGGTGACAAGGACAGTAATAGGTATAAGGGAAAACAGAAATGAGCAGGAAGGGTAAAGAGAAAGGAGGGTCTTTAGGTGTATATTAACCAATAGTCGAGAGGGAAAAAGATGGACGAGTTGAGAGTAGTTGCAATACAGGTAATTTGATGTTTTTGCAAACAAACATAGTTTAATATGAAAATCG
>WNWK01058754.1:0-10364 GCA_009830355.1 Cherax destructor | reverse complement strand
ACCTACACCACAACACTGCTGGTTTTTCTTATGATGACTGGAAGATATACGGACTTATGTTAGTGAAATCATTCACTGACAACTCACAACTCGACACTGTTTATCGTATTTTTCAGCTGGACAAATTACGTATTTCCTCAGGATTGTGCCCCTTTTCGTATTTCATAAATTTTTATATCAATGTAATCACTAGATTTTGGTCAGGTATACTAAATTTTAAAATTATCAATACACAGACTTGCGTGGTAAGGACCCGGCGGCCGCTGGCAACTGATTTCAAACACGAAACTCGTTAGGCCTACACTTCCGCCTTTGTTTTCACTTAACATCTATTAACTTTGTATACTATACCACTACTGATATATTCACTATACAGATCTATCTTCACCCTATTTTCAGGGAGACTTTCCTTCCTCTGACAAATAAACGTTCTGTTTTGATTATTTCACACGGCACTAAGTTTCCCTCTGGCTTTGTGGCACTATGTTCTGGCACACTAATTCCCTACCTCACATATGCCATTTGTGCATGGGGATCAACAGCAATTACCCACCTAAAGCCAATAATAACCCAACAAAAAGCTGCAGTAAGAATTATCACGCAATCCAACGCTAGGCAGCACACCTCCCTACTCTACAAAGACCTAAACCTACTCACTGTTCAGAACATCCATACTTACTACTCTGCTATCTACATTTATAGAACCATTAATTCCAACTTTAACCCTGAGCTAAAACACTTTCTTGACAGTTGTGACAGGACCCATAGACATAATACCAGACATAAACATCTCTTTGACATTCCCCATGTCTGACTAAATCTATACAAAAATTCAATGCGCATAAAAGGGCCTGAAAACTCTAGAACTGCAGACACAACCTCCATTTTCAAAAGCACCGTTAAAAAACATCTTATCTCACTTACGCACCCAACCGGTAGCTAACCACTTGAAAACTACTTTATCTTGCACATATCCACATCAAAATACACTTATTGATATCTGTGATTCCCCTTAATTTGCACAGTACTAACCAAAATTCTAATACAACTATTGCTTCATAATTCTTAAGCTAGTCATAAGTTTGCCTAAGACACTCCAATATAGAAACTATATTATGCCAATACATCACCTTTATCATTAATATATAAACTAATTTCTAACTTCTTATACTAATTGTTAAATTCTTAAATGTTTAAATTCCAGTACCTAAATTTTGTAAACCTAGTTAATCACTACAATTACCTAACCTTATTATCTGTATAATCATTGTGTCGCTATTGAGTAAGACCTATCATAAGACTGCCTGAAAAGCCTAGGCATACTTAGGCATATTATTGGCCATCTTGTAATATCTACTTTATAAGAGTATAATTATAAGTACACCCCACCTAGTATATTACTTGAAATAAAGAGTTTGAATTTGAATTTGAATTTAATTACTTACTGTAAATTTGCAAGGTAGCCACAGTTAGGTTAGGCTTCTGCAATATTTATAACAGTTATAACAATTAGATCAGATTTAACCTAGTTAACGTATACAGAGAAATTGCAAAGCTAGATTTAAGCTAGTTACACACTAATTTCAACAGTTATATAAAGTTAGGCTAGGATTTACCTTCTCCAACTAACTACACAGAATTAAACAAGCTCATTGTTTTATAAGTTGAATTACTGAATTTATTTGTGTTAACCAATTGAATTGAATTTGCAAAGATTACATATTTTTGCTGTGTGAATTTTATTGTCTTTGACTCATTTAATTTGTGATTTACACTAGAGGCTAGCTTAAGTCCTGTAACTATTTACTGATGTGTACAGGGAGTTGCTAGGTTAAGCTTTCATAACGACAACATACATTTCAGTTGGGTTTGAGGGCTAACAGTGTACATTTAATTGAGTCAAGTTAATATAAGTAGAGAAAGTCGTTAAGCTAGTCAAGGAGCTTTGAGACTCACTTATTCTCACCTAATACCATATCGTGCTGTGGGGTGGGCTAATTAAAGTACAAATTAGTGACACACTCTTGACTAAACCACAACAATGATGTGTGAAACTCAGAAAGAAACTGCCCTATTGTAAGGGGTTGGGAGCAGTAGGAGGATTGAATACTGTTTGTTTGGTTCAGTCATTTATAATTGTTTTGTTATTGTTGTTGTTTGTTATGGAGCGGCCCTGAAGAGTACATTGTTAGTGTTACTCTGGGTTTTATTAACCTACAACCACTACAGTGGCGACGAGGATGGGATCATCAGAGCCAAGGATAGTGGCCACTGTGGCCTGATGTAGTGGGGATATTGCCAGCCTAGGACATTGCAGCAGAACAGTGATACAGCAGCAACAAGTGGCAGAATGGCAGCAGCACAAGGAAGGTTGGAACTTTTCGACCCACGTAAGATTTCTTTGGAGCTTTGGCTAAGCTTGTTGGAAGCCAATTTCGCTCACTTAGGAATTAAAGAGCAAGATAACAAGAGGAATTTCTTACTAGTGTCTCTGGGATCAGAAACTTACAGTGTTTTAGGTAATGTGTGTGCACCAGATTTACCACACACGAAGCGTTACGACGACTTAGTCGTGGCACTGAAAAGTTATTATGCAGTGAAACCAGCCTACCACCGCAGTTTGTTGGCTTTTCAGCAGAGGAAGAAACGACAGGGTGAGTCCTTGCATGAATTATATACAGATTTAAAAGCGTTGGCTGTGAACTGTACCTTTGGGGGACAATTTGACCCCAGAGTGAGGGACCAGTTGTTTATGGCGGTGGTGGATGAAGTGTATTTTCCTCACCTAGTTGCAGAAAATTTGGATTTGCAAAGTGTGCAGTCTGCAAAACTATTTGACAAACTTTTGAACTTGGAACAGGCATTTGTTACAGATCAGAACTCTGCTCCTGCGGTACAAGTGATTAATGCTGTGAAATGTAAACATTGTGGGTTCCAGCACAGTAGTAGTACTTGTAGGTTTAAAGATTTTTTCTGTAATAAGTGTCATAAGAAAGGCCACTTGAGAAGAGTGTGTAGTGATAAATTTTCAAAAGTGTCTCCTAAGGCTGTATCAAAATCGAGTATTGAAAAAAACAGGACAGCAAGGACACAGCAGTCACCGAGATATCCTAGAACAAAGTCAATTAAGGTGCTGGATGGCGGTGATAGTTCGGCAGAGGAGGAAGTGATGAGCTTATATGCCTTAGAGGATAGTGTGTTTTCCATAAAGGCAGAGAAATATGGGTTTATCATTAACAATAAACAGGTACCCTTTGAGATTGACAGTGGGGCGTCCATCTCGACTTTATCCAAAGACTGGGTAGAGGCAGTAAAGGGGCTCATTGAACCATGTTCTAGGAGGGTAACTGCATATGATAATGGGAAAATAAACCTTCTGGGACAGGTGGTTTTGCCGGTAAGATATAATAAATTAGAGGTGTCACAAGTGTTTTATGTAGTGAAATCCAATAATAGTAACTTGTGTGGGAAAGACCTCATGAAAAGGTAGGATTTACCTTGCTGGATTGGATGAATCTACCAAAATTAACAAACTAGACAGTGCTGAAGAAATGTTAGATAATTTTAGGGTAGATTCTAGTAAACCTATCTCCAGCATCGTGGCACAAATTCATGTGAAAAGTGATGCTGTCCCTAAGTTTGTGAAAGCAAGGTCAGTACCATTTTTCACAAAGAGATGATTGAGGAAGAATTAGAAAACTAGTGCGGAAAGGCATTATTGAGCCTATATCTCATAGTGAATGGTCTGTACCTATTGTGCCAGTACTGAAGGCTGACTGTAAGTCTATGAGAATTTGTGGGGATTTTAAATATGTAAATGAGCAAATTCATTGTGAAAGATATCCTTTACCCAGGATTGAGGAATTATTGTCTGTAGTAGGTAAAGGTAAAATATTTACAAAATTAGATTTAAAGGATGCTTATTTACAGATACCTGTAGATGAGAGGAGCCAACAACTGTTAGTAATTAATACCCACAGGGGCCTTTTTAAATATAAGAGATTACCCTTTGGAATTTCCTCATCTCCTGGTATTTTCCAGAAATTTATTTCCCAATTGTTTGTTAAACTGGATGGGGTAGCATCCTATTTAGATGATATCATAATATGTGGTGCCACAGAAGCTGAGCATGATGTTAGACTCCGGCAGGTGTTGAGTATTTTACAGAAGCATAATGTAGTACTAAATAAGAATAAGTCAGTGTTGAAAACCAGATCTATTGAATATCTGGGGTATGAAATTTCAGGGAAGGTATTAAACCTTCTTCTCGGAAGGTGGAGGCTCTTGTGAATTTACCTTCACCTACGTCTGTAGGGGGAAATTCAGTCTTTGTGGTGATGGTGACATATTATTGTAAGTTTATTAAGAACTTTTCTTTAATTTTGGCACCACTGTATGATTTGTTAAAAAGGGGCTACATTTGAGTGATCTACAGTGGAAGAGGAAGCTGTTCAAAGGATTAAAAAACAATTAGTGTGTTCAGCTTTGTTGACTAATTTTACTGGAGAACATCCATTAATAATGAGGTTGATGCGTCTTCTGTGGGTGTTGGATGTGTGTTAATCCAGGTAGTAAATGGCCAGGAAAAACCTGTGTATTTTGCTAGTAAGAAACTTTCTCCAGCAGAACAGAATTATTCTCAACTTGATAAAGAAGGTCTAGCTTTGGTGTATGCTGTTAAGAAATTCAGATATTTTTTGCTAGGGAGAAAGTTTGTTGCTTGCACAGATCATAAACCATTGCTAGGGTTGTTTGGAAAAGGAAAACATATTCCAGTAAATGCAAATGCCAGAATTCAGCGTTGGGCTCTGTTATTAGCTCAGTATGATTATGAGTTGTCATTCAAGGCTGGCAAGGAAAATGTTATTGCAGATGCATTTAGTAGATTACCTATTGAAGATCACAGCTTAGAGTCAGGTACACCTTCAGAATATATAAGATTAGTCGAGTCCATCGATTTCCAACGTTTATCATTTGACAAAATCAAAGAGGAAACTGGGATAGATGCTGTATTATCTCAAGTAGTAAATAATGTTAAATATGGTTGGGGTAAAAATAATGTATTTTTATCTGACTATAATTCAGTCAAATCAGATCTGACTGTTCATGATGATGTATTATTGTATAGGAACAGAGTGGTAGTGCCAGTAAAGTTGAGATGTAAGGTATTGGAGCATCTGCATATAGGTCATAATGGTATCAATGCTATGAAAGCAGAAGCTAGGCAGTGGGTCTGGTGGCCAAAGATGGACCAAGATATTGCAGAAGTGACAAAGAGTTGTCCCATTTGTTTTCAGAATTTTAAGCCATTTAAATCTCCTGTCCTATCTTGGCCCAGCACTGGGAAACCATGGTCTAGAGTGCATATAGACTATGCAGGTCCAGTTGAGGGCAAATATTTTTTGGTAATTGTGGATTCTTTTTCAAAATTCTTAGATGTGCAAGTCACTAGTTCTATGACATCCACAGTGACTACTGAGTTACTGAGGAAATCCTTTTGTAATTTTGGGTTACCCGACATAGTTGTGTCAAATAATGCTGCTTACTTTGTATCCCAAGAACTGGAATGTTTTTTTAGTAAGAATAGTATTGAACATATTACTCCAGCCCCATACCATCCATCATCAAATGGTCTGGCAGAGAGAGCAGTACGGACATTGAAGGAAGGGTTACACAAGTTTACAAAAGGATCTCTCAATACCAGATTATGTAGGTTCTTATATAACCATAGGAAAACTGTTCATTCCTCCACTAATAAGACACCAGCAGAAATGATGTTTCATAGGACTTTCAAAGTCCCTGTATCGGCTGTCAAATGTCATGTTAAAGAGGACAATTCATTGTCTAACATGCCTGCTGGTGACCTTCAAGGAGTGGTGAAGCATTTTAAGGTTGATGATGCTGTGTATGCAAGGAATTTTGGGAAAGGTGACCCTTGGGTAGAAGGAAAAATTGTGGAGGTATTAGGGGTTAGGAATTACAAAGTGTTAATTAGAGGGTTTGGTAACATGATATGGAAAAGGCATATAGATCAGCTCATGCCAAGGTTTAGGAGTGGAGAGCAACCACTGATTCCAACAGTACCAGAAGCAGTAAGGAGTGGTTTAGAGGAACTGGCCACAACAGATAATAATAGTAATAAACTTAAAGAGCAGGTTAGCATACAGGAAGAACCTCCTGGGAGGTTTGCTAAGGGAACCAGCTGGGTGAGAGAAGAGGAGGCACCTCAGGACAGCGCAAACCCTCCAATTCTCCGGCGTTCCAGCAGAGTTGTCAAACCTCCAGATAGGTTGGATTTATAAGTTGGATGATATAATGTAATTTAGGAAAGGAGGAATGTAAGGGGTTGGGAGCAGTAGGAGGATTGAATACTGTTTGTTTGGTTCAGTCATTTATAATTGTTTTGTTATTGTTGTTGTTTGTTATGGAGCGGCCCTGGAGAGTACATTGTTAGTGTTACTCTGGGTTTTGTTAACCTACAACCACTACACCTATCTCTTAAGTCAGCTAAAGCAGTCTATGAGTGCCCACAAGAGACGCTTAATCAAGGCGTATAGGGAGTGCCAAGATATCGGACAAAATGCAGATGTAGATTGTGAAGATCTAGAAAAGTGTTTAGAGATTTTAGAGGAAAAGCTAGGAGCCTTTGAGACGGCCTATCTGTCATGAGGCAGGAGCCCTTGCAGCAGATGAGTCTGAGGATATTGTTGAGGCAATTCAGAAGGAATACGATGACCACGAGGCTGAATGTAAAGCAGAGATGAAACTGTGCAAACAGTTAATCAAAACATTGAAGGCTAATACAGCAAGGGCAACAAAAAATAGTACAGGGTGCACTGCATGCCACAGTCCTTCTAGAATGTTACCCAGATTGCATACATTAAATTTACCAATGTTTGACGGAACCTTGACAGAGTTCATTGCTTTCTGGGATCAGTTTAAATCCCAGATAGATGACAGGGATGATTTGTCGGATGCCACCAAACTACAGTATTTACGTTCACAGCTCAAGGGTAAAACCCTGGACTTGGTCCAGCATTACCAAACCACTGATATTAATTATCAACATGCCAAGGATCATCTAAAGGATGCATTTGGCAACACAGAGGAGATAAAGATAGCTATATTTTATCAACTGATCAATTTTGAGGTTTGCCGTCATGACCCTCAGAGCTTAGAGAAGTTCCGAATCGAAGTTATGAGTTTGACAAATAGTCTCAAAGATCTATATGATTGGGGTAGTGCAGAATGGATTGTCAGTCAGACGATTCAGAGGAAACTGGCTAGCACTACAGTACATGAGCTACATTTGAAGTATAGGACTAACCAGTTCACAATACAACAGATTGTTGATGGGTTGGGCAATATCGTGACTCACCTGAGTATAGGTCAGGGGGAGAGATTACCTGCCAGGGTGAAATCGTTCGACCACTCCGGACACTCGATAGATAGAACTAAAGCACCCCTCATTAGGGTTGGCACTTATTATGCCAAGGACAAGTCCTCAACCAAAGGGGCCAAGGGGGAAACCACTAAGACGGGCAGTACGAGACGGTGAGTTTTCTGCGAAGGGGAGCATGCTAGTTCAGGGTGTTCGAGCTTCACCACTTATGACCAAAGATGCCAGCGACTAAGTGAGTTGAAACTCTGTTTCAAGTGTTGTGGAGAACACTTTGCCCGGGACTGTCACACTCAGCTCAGTGAGTGTCGTGGCTGTCGGAAGGGTAAGCACCACAGTGTGTTGTGTCCTAAGGATACCAGACCAGCCCAGGCTAAGGGGATCAAGCCCCAAGAGAGGGCAGAGAGCAGAGACGAGTATGAGGTAGTGGTGAGTGTGGTGAGAACGACACAGGGAACTATTTCTGGTGAACGGTTTCAAGGTTCTGTGGCCCTGCCCACGGTGATGGTGGTGGTTGTAAATGGGAAAAGTTCAGAAATGACCTGTTTGTTTTTTGACACTGGGGCTCAACGATCCTTCATAACGGAGAGTCTAGCAGCTAAGATGAAGTTGAAGTCCTAGGGTAAGGCAAACATGAAAGTGGAAGGGTTCGGTGGGCCAGTTCCACACAGGTTTTATCCTGTTGTAGATGTCACAGTTAGATTAGGTGGGCATTGCAGGAATATCTCAGCCTTGATAGTGAAGAGGCTGCCCGATATCATTACCACCAAGGGCCTGGCCACGGCAGTCAAACATTTGAGGGAGTTGGGTGTGAAGTTGGCGGAACTGGGAATTACCACTGACAATGTCAGCGATGTGGGAATTTTGGTAGGAGGGGATTACGTAGACGAATTCGTGTCCACGAGAAAGGTTGTCAAGGAAGGTATTGGCCTGTACAGGACTCCAGCGGGGTATATCATAGGAGGCAGGGTACTGGCCTATTTCCCTGCAACACCTGGAAATGGGGGCTACGGCACCACAGCAACCGAGGCCGTGCTAGTGATGCAAATCGGGCTGCGTGAAGATCTATCGGAAACCCAAGTCGGCATAGTCGACAGTGAACCAGTCCATAAACTATGGGACCTGGATGTAGTAGGGATTAAGGGTGATCAACCACCCCCTGAACACGAGGAAACTTATCAAGACTATTTGAACTATGTACAGTTCAAGGACGGCCAGTACTGGGTGCGACTACCTTGGAAACCGGTACACCCAACGCTACCCACTAACTTTAAGAAGGCACGGGGTCAGTTGAACGCCCTGGTGAACAGCCTGACCAAGAAGGGTCTGGTGGGAAAGTACGATGACATTATTAAAGAACAGTTGGCCCTGGGATTCTTTGAGAAAGTACCACATGCCAGTCCAGGAGGAAATACCCATTATCTCCCGCACATGGCAGTCACCAAGGAGTCAGTGACAACCCCTATCAGAGTGGTCTTCAATTGCAGCTCATAGGCAAGTCCCCGAGAGCCCTCATTGAACGACTGTCTGTTCACAGGGCCATCTCTGACTCAGAAATTAGCCGACGTGTTGTTAAAGTTTTGGACAGAGCAATATGCGTATGCAGTGGATATTAGTAAACCCTTCCTGAGAATTGGGCTGCAACCACAAGATAGGGATTACACTAGGTTCTTGTGGGTTTCAAATAGTGAGGTACCAGAGCAGGGTACGAAACTTACAGATTTAAGGCAGTGTTGTTTGGTGCTACGAGCTCACCGCAAAGTTTTAAATATTGGACAGGACAATAACCATGCCACATATAAACTAAATAATGTAGATCTTAATACTACTGATTGCGAAAAGGAGTTCTGGTTAGCAGTAATCTAAAACCAAGACAGCAGTGCATAAGTGTTCGCAATAAAGCGAACAGAATCCTTGGCTTCATATCAAGAAGCATAAATAATAGGAGTCCTCAGGTTGTTCTTCAACTCTATAATATCCTTGGTTAGGCCTCATCTAGATTATGTTGCACAGTTTTGGTCACCATATTACAGAATGGATATAAGATTAGATTTTGCCACCGAAGTGGCTAGTTTATTGTGCACCCCATATCCATCCTGTGTACGGTAGCATAAGAGCATATGGATACACAAAGGCCTAGGCACTAGGCCCCAAAGGGTTAACAATTGTACATTTGGGTTTATATCTACATTTCAATTATCTGTTACAAGCAAATTTAGGAAATTTGCTTAGTACAAATGGTATCTTATTTCATGAATAAGATATCTTGACATGTCACATAGGTTATTATATTGTCTATCTCTATATTCCTCAATAAGTGCACAATTAAGCACATAGTATTCAAAACAGTGACCATATGCCTGATCACATAATTTGCATTTAGTTTGATCATCATCTGTGTCTCCCAAACTATCAGAAGTATCTGTAGCCAAGCCTAAGGCTGGCCACTACAACATCAGTCAGTCTGTTCACATTGCAAGTTGCTCCACAAACATGCCTATCTGTGCTCGCATGCTCTGGAAAACGTACAAGGAGGATGACTAAGTTGATACCATGTATCAGAAATCTTCCCTGTGATGATAGACTGAGGGCCCTGAATCTGCACTCTCTAGAAAGGCGTAGAATTAGGGAGATATGATTGAGGTGTATAAATGGAAAACAGGAAAAAATAAAGGAGATGTAAATAGCGTGCTAAAAATATCTAGTATTGACAGGACTCGCAGCAATGGCTTTAAGTTGGATAAATTCAGATTCAGGAAGGATATAGGAAAGCATTGGTTTGGTAATAGAGTTGTCGATGAGTGGAACAAACTCCTGAGTACAGTTATAGAGGCTAAAACGTTGTGTAGTTTTAAAATAGGCTAGATAAATATATGAGTGGGTGCGGGTGGGTGTGAGTTGGACCTGACTAGTTTGTGCTACTAGGTCAGATGCCGTGCTCCTTCCTTAAGTGAATGTAACCTGA
>WNWK01058753.1:0-10365 GCA_009830355.1 Cherax destructor | reverse complement strand
TGACAGGATGGAGAATGAGAACCTTCAAAACCAGGGATGCCAAGCCCATGTTGACACTTTACAGATTGCTTGTTCTATCTAGGCTGGAATATTGCTGCACACTAACGGCACCTTTCAAGGCGGGTGAAATTGCTGACCTTGAAAATGTACAGAGAACCTTCACCGCACGCATAAGTGCGATAAACCACCTCAACTACTGGGAACGCTTGAAGTTCCTAAACCTGTACTCTCTAGAACGCAGGTGGGAGAGATACATTATTATATACACATGGAAAATTCTCGAGGGCTTAGTACCAAACTTGCACACAAAAATCACTCCCTACGAAAGCAAAGGACTCGGCAGGCGATGTAACATCCCCCCAATGAAGAGCAGGGGTGCCACTAGCACGTTGAGGGACAACACAATAAGTGTCAGGGGCCCAAGATTGTTCAACTGCCTCCCAGCATACATTAGGGGGATTACCAACAAACCCCTGGCTGTCTTCAAGCAGGCACTGGACAGGCACCTAAAGTCGGTACCTGATCAGCCGGGCTGTGGTTCGTACGTTGGACTGCATGCGGCCATCAGTAACAGCCTGGTTGATCAGGCTCTGGTCCAACAGGAGGCCTGGTCACGGACCGGGCCGCGGGGGCGTTGACCCCTGGAATTCTCTCCAGGTAGACTCCAGGTATCCTGGCAAAGAGAAAAGAAATCAAGGAAGCTAATGTTGCGAAAGGTGTTGATATGTTAACAAAAAATAGATCACAAACAGTGGATGAGGTTGAGAAGTTGTTGGTGGTGTGGGTCAATGATAAACAGATAGCGTGTGATAGTGTTTCCCAGGCGATAATTTGTGAAAAGGCAAGGCAGTTGCACGCAGATCTTGTCAAGAAAATGCCTGGAAACAGTGCTGATTTGAGTGATTTTAAGGCCAGCAAAGGCTGGTTTGACAGATTTAGGAAACGTAGTGGCATACACAATGTTGAAAGACATGGTGAGGCAGCCAGTTCAGACAAACATGTGGCTGAAAAATTTGTGAGTGAATTTAAGGGGTACGTAGAGACTGAAAAATTCAAACCCCAACAAGTGTTCAATTGTGACGAAACAGGCCAGTTTTGGAAGAAAATGCCAAACAGGACCTACATTACTCAGGAGGAAAAGGCACTGCCAGGACACAAGCCTATGAAAGAAAGGCTAACTCTCATGTTGTGTAGTAATGCTAGTGGGGATTTTAAAGTGAAGTCTTTACTCGTGCATCACTCAGAAAATCCCAGTGTTTCAAGAAACACGATGTCGTCAAGGATAGATTGTGTGTGATGTGGAAGGATAACAATAAGGCATGGGTCACAAGGCAAATTTTTATAGAGTGGGTCCATCAAGTGTTTGGCCCCAGTGTGAAAAAATACCTCCAGGAAAAGAAATTGCCACTCAAGTGCCTCCTGGTACTGGACAATGTTCCTGCTCATCCTCCAAACTTGGCAGACTTTTTGTCTAGTAAGTTCAGGTTCATCAGAGTGAAGTTTTTGCCTCCTAACACCACTCCTCTCATCCAGCCCATGGACCAGCAGGTCATTTCTAACTTCAAAAAACTACACAAAGGCAGTGATTCAAAACTGCTTTGAAATGACCTCAAACACTGAGTTGACCCTAAGAGAGTTCTGGAGGAATCACTTCAATATCTACAACTGCATAAGCCTTATAGGTAAGGCTTGGGAGCGAGTGACTTCCAGGACTTTGAACTCTGCTTGGAGACAATTTTTGCCGGATTGTGTCCAACAGAGGGATTTTGAAGGGTTTGAGGCTGACCCTGACCCTGACGACCCTCTGCCTGTTGTGGAAGGTTTTGTGGCATTGGGCAAGTCCCTGGGGTTAGAGGTGAGTGGCGAGGATGTGGAAGAGTTGGTGCAGGACCACAGGGAAGAGCTAACCACTGAAGAGCTGCAAGAGCTTCATCTCCAACAGCATCAGACCACAGTAAAGGAACTTGCTTCACAGGAGGAGGAGGAAGATGGACTGGATGAGGTGCCTTCTTCAGAGATTAAGGAGATTTGTTCAAAGTGGAATGATGTGCAATGGTTTGTGGAGAAATATCACCCTGAGCAAGCTGAAAAAGCCATCTCTGCAACAAGTTCAGTGACAGAGCCATTTTCCACTTCAGGGACATCTTAAAGAGGCGCCAGAAACAGAGGACTGTGGACAGTTATTTTGTGAGACAGGCGTCCAGTGACTCTCAAGCTGGTGCTAGTGCCAGTAAAAGACCAAGAAGGGAAGTAACCCGAGATAAGGCTTTGATACCTGAAGTCCTTATGGAGGGGGATTCCCCTTCCAAACACTAAGCCCTCCCTCACTCCTCCCTATCTTCCAGATGCCAGCAAGTCTCTTCAATAAAGGTAAGTAAATGTTATTTTAAATGTTTGTTTAAATGTTTATTTATAAATTTAATATTGTATGTAGTATTTGTGTGTGTTGTGTGTATGTAAAACTATAGTTATTCCCTATAAATAGTTTTTTTTTGTGAATATTTTTGGGTGTCTGGAACGGATTAATTGTATTTACATTATTTCTTATGGGAAATATTAGTTCGACTTTCCGCCGGTTCGAGTTGAGGCCTAGTTCCTGGAACGGATTATGGCCGATACTCGGGGGTCCACTATATTTAAGTATTTTGCCCTGTCTCCGAATAATAAACTCTCCTCCCTCTCCCCTCCTCGCCGTTTTCCATACGCCAATAAGAGTCTTCAATAAAGGTAAAAGTGATGTTAAATGTTCATTTATCCATTTCATTAGTGCTTTATATTTATTTCTCATTGTTTTCTGTATGTAAAACTATAGTTATTCTTTAAAAAAATTATTTTTTGTTAATATTTTTGGGGGTCTGGAACGGATTAAGTATGAAATCCGGGGGTCCACTGTATAACTTTGGTTTTAATGTATCTACAAACATTCTAACATAACTGAAGAAGAGTTCTTCCATATTTAACTTTAGTTAAAATATCAACTAACATAGCATAAATGATCTTGTTATACTGCTGTTTATGTTGCACCAAGTGACTGACCTTGTTGTCTGAAAACTCATCACTGACTTACCAAATGAAGAATAATATTTTGTTGGAATTATTAACCTGGAGGGTTAGTAATCTAGAAAACTCAGTAATGCATACCTGGAGGATTATAACAATTAAAAATGGGGCATATCTAACGGGGATCAATGATAAGGCTTCGGAGGCTTGTTACTTTATTTGGGTTCTTCTACACAGGCAGTGTGTTATGGCGGCCCAGGTGCAGAGAGAGTGACGGAGTAAACACTTGTTATCTGAGTGACGGCATCTGCGAGAGTCAGGGTAAGTGTGGTGCGAGCTGAACTTGGTAGGCCTATAGATGGCAGCACCAGCATGGCTCGAAATATGAACCCAATAATGCATAACTGGAGGGTGTTCTGGAGGGTCAACACCTTGCAGCCCTGTCTATGACCAGGTCTCTCAGTGGATCAGGGCCTGATCAACCAGGCTGTTACTGCCAGCCACACACAACTCACTGTGTCTCATAGCTTGATCGCTAGTGCACTCAGCCAACACACTGATGTCCGGGGTCGATCCTCAGCATAGGTGGAAACATTAAGACGCGTTTCCATAAGACACCTTCTGTCCAGGTTCGCCCATCAGTAAAATAGGTACCTGGATGTTAGTCGACTGGTGTGGGTCGCATCCTGGGACAAAACCAAATTTACGGGAAATGCTGTGCATAACAAGGGGCCTTCTATACAGTAGTATGTCATTGATGTCAGTTAGGCCTGTATACCTTGTACATGTACTTGTAGAAATATAGATATTATTATATTAGATAATGTATAACTCTCCAGGTATGGCCCACAGCCTGGCTGGTCAGGTACTAATTTTAGGTATCTGTCCCACTCCCTCTTGAAGACAGCTATTTCTCAGTCATTGGGAACTGTCAGTCTATTATATTACCATCATATTGTAATTTGAACAATGTAATATCATCATCATATTGTAATTTGTACAATCTAGTATTTAAATAAAACAAACTCAATCAATTTCTCTAATATTTATTATTATGTTCATAGTCTATAAGCCATTAGATTAAGCTGCCCTTAATGCCATGGCATGTCAGTGGCTCTCCTTGCACTTAAGTTCATGATTTATTTCCATTGTAGTTCTTTAAAACCCTTCACCCCCAGTATAGGACCTACTAGTCAGCTTACACCTAAGTACCAACTTACTGCTAGGTGAACAGGGGCAACAGGTGTAAGGAAACATGGACAACATTTCATCTGTGCCTGAGAGCAGTTCTTAGTCCCTCAGTATGTAGCTGAGGACACTATTAACCAAGCCACCTTGCTGCCTGGATAACTTTCTGCTGAAGTGGTGACTTAGCAATGTAGTGAAGTAGCTTGATTCTTCATAATAACACCTTCAGAAATGTTGTGATGTTTGTGGTGAATGTTTCCACAACTGATCAAATTGTTGAATGTTCATTTATAGCATTGTTTTTCTTACTTAATATTGTATATTGTTATGTACCTCATGTGTGTTTGGAAATATACTATTTGATAAAATTCACTATGATAATGTGTCCACACATTTCTGAATCATTGCTAATTGATTATCCTTTTTATAAAATGCACACATTTTTCTATCTTAAATAATGTGTTATTGTTAGTTATGTATTATTTTTACTATTAATCATCATTATTAAAATAACAGGTGTAAATTAAATGAAAGTATTATATAGGTCATGTGTGCCTTTAAATTATTTACAAACCTTTTCTTTTCAAACTTTAGTGGATCATGTGGTACGTTTTTATTTTTAGCCCCACAGCATTTTAAGGGTTGAGATTCAGTAACGAAAAGGATGCATTGCCAATTTTCTTGCTGGGTGGGGTGGGTAGTGGTGTGGAAATTATCATATGGGATGTTTCATGGCAGAGATTCCACAACTAAGACTATTCTGCCATTGTGTCTAATGATAACACAGAATCATTTATATATGTAGAGGATGGCATCACTTATATGGCAGGTTATGTTCCAGGCTACCGCCGTAAAACGGAAATTATCATAAAGCGAATCACACTTTTTTTTCATTTATAAATGCATAAAATGCTTCATATCATGTTTATTTTTTTTATTTTTTTTTTCAACAAGTCGGCCGTCTCCCACCGAGGCAGGGTGACCCAAAAAGAAAGAAAATCCCCAAAAAGAAAATACTTTCATCATCATTCAACACTTTCACCACACTCATATATAATCACTGTCTTTGCAGAGGAGCTCAGATACGACAGCTGAGAATTGTCCCTCCCAGCTGTCACTATCCCAGACCCCTCCTATAAAGTGCAGGCATTGTACTTCCCATTTCCAGGACTCAAGTCCAATTAAATCAATTAACTGGTTTCCCTAAATCCCTTCACAAAATGTTACCCTGCTCACACTCCAACAGATCGTCATGTCCCAAAAACCATTCGTCTCCATTCACTCCTATCTAACACGCTCACACATGCTTGCTGGAAGTCCAAGCCCCTCGCCCACAATACCTCCTTTACCCCTTCCCTCCAACCTTTTCTAGGACGACCCCTACCCTGCCTTCCTTCCCCTACAGATTTATACGCTCTCCAAGTCATGCTACTTTGATCCATTCTCTCTAAATGACCAAACCATCTCAACAACCCTTCTTCAGCCCTCTGACAAATACTTTTAGTAACTCCACACCTTCTCCTAATTTCCATATTCCGAATTTTCTGCATAATATTTACACCACACATTGGCATTAGACAGGACATCTCCACTGCCTCCAGCCTCCTCCTCGCTGCAGCATTTGCAACCCATGCTTCACACCCATATAAGAGTGTTGGTACCACTATACTTTCGTACATTCCCTTCTTTGCCTCCATGGATAACGTTTTTTTGTCTCCACAGATACCTCAACGCACCACTCACCTTTTTTCCTTCATCAATTCTATGGTTAACCTCATCCTTCATAAACCCATCCGCTGACACGTCAACTCCCAAATATCTGAAAACATTTGCTTCTTCCATAATCCCTCTCTCCAATGTGATATCCAATTTTTCTTTATTTAAATCGTTTGATACCCTCATCACCTTACTCTTATCTATGGTCACTTTTAACTTTCTACCTTTACACACTCTCCCAAACTCGTCCACTAACCTTTGCAACTTTTCTTTAGAATCTCCCATAAGCACAGTATCATCAGCAAAAAGTAACTGTGTCAACTCCCATTTTGCATTTAATTCTCCATAATTTAATCCCACCCCTCTCCCCAACACCCTAGCATTTACTTCTTTTACAACCCCATCTATAAATATATTAAACACCCATGGTGACATTACACATCCCTGTCTAAGACCTACTTTTACTGGGAAGTAATCTCCCTCTCTCCTACACACCCTAACCTGAGCCTCACTATCCTCATAAAAACTCTTTACAGCCTTCAGTAACTTACTACCTACAGTGGTACCCCGACTTACGATGGTCCCCAAACACACCCTTTTATGTAAGTTTATTTTTTTAAATGCTTTTGTAAGTGTAATTTTGGGGGTCTAAAAGGACTAGTCTATTTTACATCATTTCTTATGGAGATAAATTCGTTTGGTAATGGCACTTGAACAGCATTCTGGAATGAAAAAATATCGTAAGTCGGGGTACCACTGTATTCCATACACTTGCAACATTTGCCACATTGCTCCCCTATCCACTCTATCATATGCCTTTTCTAAATCCATAAATGCAATAAAAACTTCTCTACCTTTATCTAAATACTGTTCACATATATGCTTCAATGTAAACACTTGATCTACACATCCCCTACCCACTCTAAAGCCTCCTTGCTCATCTGCAATCCTACTCTCTGTCTTACCTCTAATTCTTTCAATAATAACCCTGCCATACACTTTACCTGGTATACTCAGTAAACTTCTTCTTTCAACACGTCGGCCGTTTCCCACCGAAGCAGGGTGGCCCAAAAGAAAAAACGAAAGTTTCTCCTTTTACATTTAGTAATATATACAGGAGAAGGGGTTACTAGCCCCTTGCACCCGGCATTTTAGTCGGCTCTTACGACACGCATGGCTTACGGAGGAAGAATTCTGTTCCACTTCCCCATGGAGAACTCAGTAAACTTATTCCCCTATAATTTTTACACTCTCTTTTATCCCCCTTCCCTTTATATAAAGGAACTATACATGCTCTCTGCCAATCCCTAGGTACCTTCCCCTCTTTCATACATTTATTAAACAAAAATACCAACCACTCCAGCACTATATTCCCCCTGCTTTTAACATTTCTGTCATGATTCCGTCAATTCCAGCTGCTTTACCCCCTTTCATTCTACGTAATGCCTCACGCACCTCCCCCACACTCACATCCTGCTCTTCTTCACTCCTAAACGATGTTGTACCTCCCTGGCCAGTACATGAAATTACCGCCTCCCTTTTTTCATCGACATTTAAAAGTTCCTCAAAATATTCCCGCCATCTACCCAATACCTCCAGCTCCCCATCTACTAACTCCCCTACTCTGTTTTTAACTGACAAATCCATTCGTTCCCTAGGCTTTCTTACCTTGTTTATCTCACTCCAAAATTTTTCTTGTTTTCAGCAAAATTTCTTGACAGAGCCTCTCCCATTCTTTCATCCGCTCTTCTTTTGACTCTCACCACTCTTCACCTTTCTTTTACTCTCCATATACTCTGCTCTTCTATTAACACTTCTGTTTTGTAAAAACCTCTCATAAGCTACCTTTTTCTCTTTATCACACCCTTTACTTCTTCATTCCACCACTCACTCCTCTTTCCTCCTGCACCCACCCTCCTATAGCCACAAACTTCTGCCTCACATTCTAATACTGCATTTTTAAAACTATCCCAACTCTCTCAACCCCCCACTACTCCTACTTGCACTAGCCCACCTTTCTGACAATAGTTGCTTATATCTCACCCTAACTTCCTCCTCCTTAGTTTATACACTTTTACCTCTCTCTTACTTGCTGTTGCCATTTTCTTTTGTCCCATCTACCTTTTACTCTAACTGTAGCTACAACCAAATAATGATCTGATATATCCGTTGCCCTCTATAAACATGTACATCCTGAAGCCTACCATCAACCTTTTATCCACCAATACATAATCCAACAAACTACTTTCCTTACGTGCTATATCATACCTTGTATATTTATTTATCCTCTTTTTCATAAAATATGTATTACTTATTACCAAACCTCTTCTACACATAGCTCAATTAATGGTTCCCCATTTACATTTACCCTGGCACCCAAATTTACCTACTACTCCATCCACAACATTTTTACCCACTTTAGCATTAAGATCCCCAACCACAATTACTCTCTCACTTGGTTCAAAACTCCCCACACTCACTCAACATTTCCCAAAATCTCTCTCTCTCCTCTACACTTCTCTCTTCCAGGTGCATAAACACTTACTATAACCCACTTTTCACATCCAACCTTTATTTTACTCACATAATCCTTGAATTTATACATTTATATTCCTTCTTTACCTGCCATAACTGATTATTCAACATTATTGCCACTCCTTCTTTAGCTCTAACTCTATTTGAAACCCCTGATCTAATCCCATTTATTTCTCCCCACTGAAACTCTCCTACCCCCTTCAGCTTTGTATGTATATTATTATTATTATTATAATCAAATAGAAGCGCTAAACCACAGGGGTTATACAGCGCTGCAGGTTATTGTAGGATGCAGGGAGAGTAGGTTGTAAGAGGGAGATGGACGATTAGTAGGGTATGGAGTGCAAGATGACGGTGGATAGTGGAGGGTAGCAAGAGATCGAGGTAGAAGGGACTGAGGGAGGTGCTATTGGTATAATCTTCAGAGTTTGTGTAGTAAGTCAGTTTCTGTCAAAAAGTCAATGAGACAGTCAGGATTAAAGGAGGGTCCATCTGCAAGAAGGGAAGGTAAAGAAAGGACCGCAGAGCGAAGACGTCGTTGGAGGTAAATTCTGCGTGCTCGTTGATAGAGTGGGCAGTCCAACAGGATATGTCAGACAGACCCTGGAACCTGACAATGCTCACAGAGAGGGCAGGAGCCTCTCCATGAGATACCCGTGAGTAAGACGAGTGTGGCCGATCGAAGACGGGAGAGAGTAGTCTCCCAACCTCGACATTGGTGACAAGAAGAAGGCCAGAAACCTATAACCGGTTTAATAGAATGAAGTTTGTTATTCAGCAGGTCAGACCAGCGTGTGCCAACGGTGCGAAGGTGGGTAGCAATGACCGCAAAATAGTCCGTGAAAGGGAAAACCTCTATATGAAACTGGAAGGTCATGTACTGTTGACCGCGCAGCAGTGTCTGCCTGTTCATTGCCCTGTACGTCAACATGACCAGGACCCAACAAAACAATATCTTTATGCTTGCTAAAGATACGGCGTAACCAAAGGTGGATACAAAGAACTAGGGTGAGGTGTATCAATTTTACGGATAGCCTGTAAAGCACTAAGGAGTCTGAAACGACCACAAATGGTGACTCAGGCATAGATGCAATACGGATAAGTGCCACAAGAATGGCATACATTCAGCCGTAAATATGCTAGCAGAGGGTAATAGATGCCTCGTACAACGCTGTCCGGAAACACTGCTGCGAATCCGACGCCGTCAATGACTTTGAACCATCGGTGTATACTGCGATGGCATGGGAATGAGACGGAAGTGGTCTAGAAAGAAGAGCGAGAAGCCGCCGTAGGTAGTTGGGCTTTCGTGCAAGGTAGAGGAATAGAACAGACACGGACAGCAGGAACTTCCCAAGGGTAGGAAAGGGAGATGTTACATGAACATATAGAGGTGGGAGCTGAAGGAAGACAGGAGTGAATGTAGACGAAGAGAAAAGGGACGAAGTAAGCAGAGCGACGAACAAATAAAGAGCGCCTACAACATCTGTAACAATCCTATACAGTCATCCCTCGGTTTCGATTTTAATCCGTTCCAGATGGATCGGCTAAAACCAAAATCGGCGAAAACCAAAACTATTTTCACCATAAGAAATAATGGAAATTCAATTAATCCGTTTCAGAAACCCAGAAGTTTGGAAAAAAATTTGGGGCCTTAAAGATAGATTTACATGCACAAATGAATGAAATGAATGTGGCACTTACCCTACTGAAGACTGATGTTGTTGGATGGAAGAGATAGGAGGAGAGGGTAGAAACCTAATTTTGGAAGGGAAATCCCCTCCATAAGGACTCTAGGTACCAAGTCCTCATCTGGGTCACTTCCCTTCTTTGTCTTTTAATCCCACTAGGACCAGCTTGTGATTCACTGCACACCTGTGGCCAAATATCTCTCAGAAGGCTCTGTTTTGGCGCTCTTTAAAAGTCCCT
>WNWK01058752.1:0-10366 GCA_009830355.1 Cherax destructor | reverse complement strand
GTATGTGCGCGGCACTGGTGTACAGGTTCCGTACCATCGGCGAAAACTGAGACAATTTTTCCACGAAAACCAAAATCGGCAAGAACTGAGACAATCGAAAACCAAGGGATGACTGTATAGGATTGTCACAGATGTTAGTAGACGCTCTTTATTTGTTCGTTGACCCTGTTTACTTCGTCCATTTTCTCTTCGTCTGCATTCGCTCTTGTCTTCCCTTCAGCTACCACCTTTCTATGTTCATGTGACATCTCCCTTTCCCCTACCCCCTTGGGAAGTTTCTGCTGTCCGTGTCTGTTCTTTTCCTCTGCCTTGCGCGAAAGCCCAACTACCTACAGCGGCTTCTTGCTCTCTTTTTCTAGACCATTTCCGTTCTCATTCCCATGCCATCGCAGTGTCCATGCTATCGCAGTGTACACCGATGGTTCTAAGTCATCAGACGGTGTCGAATTCGTAGCAGTGTTTCTGGACAGTGTCGTGTGAGGGCATCTATTATCCTCGGCTAGCTCATTTACAGCTGAATTGTATGCCATTCTTGTGGCACTTATCTGTATTGCATCTATGCCTGTGTCACCATTTGTGGTCGTTTCAGACTCCCTTAGTGCTTTACAGGCTATCCAAAAATTTGATACACCTCACCCCTTAGTTCTTCGTATCCAACTTTGGCAACACAAAGATATTGTTTTTTGCTGGGTCCCTGGTCATGTTGACGTACAGGGCAATGAACAGGCAGACACTGCTGCGCGGTCAGCAGTACATGACCTTCCAGTTTCATATATAGGTGTTCCATTCACGGACTATTTTTCAGTCATTGCTACCCACCTTCGCACCCGTTGGCAACAACGTTGGTCTGACCTGCTAAATAACAAACTTCATTCTATTAAACCAAGTGTAGGTTTCTGGCCTTTTTCTTGTCACCAATGTCGAGGTTGCAAGACTACACTCTCCCGTCTTCGCATCGGCCAAACTCGTCTTACTCATGGGTATCTCATGGAGAGGCTCCCTGTCCCTCTTTGTGAGCATTGTCAGGTTCCAGTATCTGTTTGCCATATTCTGTTGGACTGCCCACTCTATCAACGAGCACGTAGAATTTACATCCAACGTCATCTTCGCTCTGCTGCCCTTTCTTAACCTTTCCTTCTTGCTGATGGGCCCTCCGTTAATCCTGACTCTCTCATTGACTTTTTGACAGCAACTGACTTACTACACAAACTCTGAAGATTATACCTCTAGCACTCCCCTCAGTCCCTTCTACAGTGGACCCTCGGTTTTCGTTCACATCCAAACTTGAATAATTATGTAAGTGTATTTTTGTAAGAGCTTTTGTAGGTTTATTTTTGGGGGTCTGAAACGACTAATCTAATTTACATTTGTCCTTATGGGAACAAATTCGTTCGGTAACGGCACTCGAACAGCATTCTGGAACGAATTTTCAACGAAAACTGAAGGTCCACTGTACCTCAATATCTTGCTACCCTCTATCCCTGCACTATCCACTGTCCTGCTGCACTCCATACCCTACTAATCGTCCCTCTCCCTCTTACAACCCATTCTCCCTGCATCCTGCCCTAACCTGCTGCGCTGTATGACCCCTGTGGTTTAGCGCTTCTTTTTGATTAAAATAATAATCCAGCTGCTTTACCCCCTTTCATTTTACCCACTACCCCACTCACTACCCCCACACTCACAACTGGTTCTTCCTCACTTCTATAAGATGTTATTCCTCCTTGCCCTATACACGAAATCATAGCTTCCCTATCTTCATCAACATTTAACAATTCCTCAAAATATTCCCTACATCTTCCCAATATGTACCTCTAACTCTGTTTAATAACTCTCCTCTCCTATTTTTAACTAACAAATCCATTTGTTCCCTAGGCTTTCTCAACTTATTAATTCCCTCATACTACCTCCAAATCCTGACTTTGTTGAACATTCGGATAGATTGCCTTTACCCTGTCTTTGTTGAACATTTAAGAACATAGGAACAGGGAGCACTGGAGGAGGTCTGTTGGCCCATGCTAGGCAGGTCTAATTCACATCTGGCCACACCACTCATGTTCCCTTCCAACATTTTTTAAAACCACCCAAAGTTTTCACGTCACTGGTGCTACCTGAGAGCTTGTTGCACTCATCTACAACTTGAATTCATTTCTGTGAGTTGAATGTTGTCCTGGTTAAATATTTCCAGCACATTATTTATATCCCTTTATTCCTTTTTTCCATTTGTACGCTTCAGTCATATTTTTCCCTAATTCTAAGTCTTGCCAGAGAGTGCAAATTCAGTGCCTTCAGTCTATCTTCATAGGAAAGTTTTTTGATACATGGGAATAACTTCATCATCCTTCTCTGTGTACTTTCCAGTGTTTTTATGTCCATCTGGCAAATTTAGAAGCTCGAACCAAGCAGCTTTATCTAAATGAGGCCTTCTTGATATGAAGCCAGGAATTCTTATTAGCATTATTGTGAACAGTTAATCACTGTTGTCTTGGCTTTATAAAATTTTTGCTAACCATAACTCCAAGATATTTTTTGCATTCTGTTTTCTTTTGCCTATGTAGCCTTCACCCTGCCATTAATCAAAGAACTTTTGATTGATTGTCCTGTTTATCAATGAGCAGGTAGACCCTTCATTTCTGACCTCTCCTTCAATGCTCTCTTTCTGACTGAGCTCCTCCGAAGCATCCCAACTGTAATGCTGACTTTATCTATCTATGATTTTTTAACCGAAACTGACTTACTACACCAATTATTACTTCTTTTATTTTTTTCACATAAGCTCATCATTTACGCTTCTTATAGCACGGTGATTAGCATAAAAAATATGAAGTCTCCTCACACTGTCCGTGGTTCAGTCTCTGGCATAGATGGAAATGTTGGGCACATATCCTTACAGCTGTTGCCTCTGTTCACTTAGCAGTAAGTAGGTACCTGGGTGTTGGTTGGCTGGTGTGGGTCATGTCCAGAGAGATGAGATTAAATGACTTCAGTGGAAATAAGACAGACAGTCCTTGATGCACTGACTTTCTTGGGTTATTCTGTGAGGGTTAATCCTTTAGGTTAAAAATCCAAACAAATCTTATCTTATTTTACAATGGCTGGAACAATTCACCAAAAACAAGCACTGAGGAGAGGAACTTATGACAAAGTTTCAATTTGCCCTGGACCATTGTCAAGTAACAGGTCAGTTTGGACTTGACAATGGTAAAGAATGGACAGAAACTTCATCATCAGGTTCCTTTCCTCAGTGCGAGGTTTTGATGAGGTTGTGGTAACCTGTGAGGTGCATGACTCAGGCAACCACTGCTGTACTAAATTCATCGGCCTACCCTAAGCTAGCAGTGGTGTATAACTTAAGTGTTCTTCACAAAACCTATTTTCTCCTACAGGTGTGTGGTTACCTGAATCTAATAGCCAATGGGATTGACAACTTCACTCATGGGTTGGCCGTAGCCGGAGCCTTCATGGTCTCTTACAAAACTGGTATACTCACCACTGGTGCAATCCTCATACATGAAATACCGCATGAAGTTGGGGATTTTGCAATTCTACTTAAATCAGGTTATTATTATTATTTTTTTCAATGAGCCAGCCGTATCCCACCAAGGCAAGGTGACCTAAAAAGAAAAACGAAAGTTTTTATTTTTAGGTCAAAAGTAAACTTTTGACCTAATTTTAGTAATTTATACAGGAGAAGGGGTTACTAGCCCCTTACTGCCGGCATTTTAGTTGCCTCTTACAGTACTCATGGGTTATGGAGGAAGAATTCTTTTCCACTTCCTCAGGAAGGTAAGAGGAACTATTAAGAAAATAGAAGAAAACCCAGATGGGTGTGTAAATATACAGTGGACCCCCGCCTAACGAGCAAAATTCATTCCAGAAGCCTGCTCAAGTGCCATTACCAAACGAATTTACTTCCTTAAGAAATAATGTCACGTAGGTTAGTCTATTTCAGACCCCCAAAAATACACTTCCAGAAGCACTTACAATATTATACTTACATAATTGTATGATTTCCGTGGTGCTCGTTAGGCGGGGGACCACTGTATATTCATGTACATGCATGTGTAGTGTCACCTAAGTGTAAGTAGAAGTAGCAAGATACTATACCTGTTATCCCACATGTTTATGAGATAGAAAAAAAGACACCAGCAATCCTACCATCAGAAAAAAAGACACCAGCAATCCTACCATCATGTAAAACAATTACAGGTTTCCGTTTCACACTCACTTGACAGGACAGTAGTACCTCCTTGGGTGGTTGTTGTCTACCAACCTACTACCTAAGATTATTATTATTATTTTTATTAATATTATTAGTAGAAGTAGTAGTAGTACTCAGGGAGGTACTACCATCCTGACAAATGAGTGTGAAACAGAAACCAGTAATTGTTTTACACAATGATAGGATTGCTGTTGTCTTTTCTTTGTCTCATAAACACAAAATGACAGTCACATCTTGCTGCTTCTACTTACACATGCATGTGCCATACTTGTATAGACATCCATCAGAGTTTTCTTCTGTTTTCTTAGTTTTTTTTTAACACATCAGCTATATCCTACTGAGGCAGGGTGACCTAAAAAGAAAAAGAAAAGTTTTTCTTTTAAATTTAGTAATTAATACAGGAGAAGGGATTATTAGCCCCTTGTTCCCAGCATTTTAGTTGTCTCTTATATCATGCTTGGCTTACGGAGGAAGAATTTTCTTAATAGTTCTTGTTCTTATATTTAATTTAATGTCCATGGAAAAGTGGGTAGGAATCCTTCTTTATGCCATGTGTCATAAGAGTGCGACTGAACTGTTGGGAGCAAAGAGGCGGGTAACCCCTTCTCTTATATAAATTACTAAATTTCAAAAGAAGAACATTTTAAAGTTGGGATGTTTGAATATACAGTGGTACCCCGACTTACGATATTTTTTCATTCCAGAATGCTGTTCAAGTGCCATTACCAAACGAATTTATCCCCATAAGGAATGATGTAAAATAGACTAGTCCTTTTAGACCCCCAAAATTACACTTACAAAAGCATTTAAAAAAATAAACTTACATAAAAGGGTGAGTTTGGGGACCATCGTAAGTCGGGGTACCACTGTACTTGGATGTAGTACAGATAAGAAGTTGATTGCTTTAGGAAAAATAAAAGCTGAAAGGTGGTAGGTGTTTTTCATTGGGGAGAAATAAAGGGAATTAGGTCAGGTGTATCTGAGAGAGTTAGAGCTAAGGAAGGAGTAGCAGTAATGTTGAATGATCACTTTTGAAAGAAAAAGAGGGAATATGAATGTATAACTTCAAGGATCATGTGGATTAAAATAAGGGTGGTATACAGAAAGTGAATTATAGAAAATATTTATGCACCTAGAGAAGAGAGGAGTATAGAGGAGAGAGAGAGAGAGATTTTGGGAGATGTTAAGCAAGTGGGAGTCTTGAACCAACTGAGAATTTTTTTTTAACACGCCAGCCATCTCCCACCAAGGCCCAAAAAAGAAGAAACGCTTTCACCATCACTCATGCTATCACTGTCTTGCCAGAAGCATGCAGATACTACAGTTCAGATGACCCTCCAAACTGCATTTTATATCCATTCATAAATTTGGAATATAACCCCACTGTGCCTTTATTAAACATTAGACCCAATTCTGGCAAGTACTTATTTATTTAATTTTATCATGGAAAAAAATAATAGGTATTAGATATAGAATATCATGATTTGCTTTGGGTGTATTTCCTACTTAATGAACCATTCCTCTGGTCCCTGTCTATGTTGTTGAGAAATGGTTCAGTGTGTGTGTTTGTACGTACAGTGGTACCTCGAGTTACGATATTTTTTCGTTCGAGAATGCTGTTCAAGTGCCATTACCAAACGAATTTATCCCCATAAGGAATAATGTAAAATAGACTAGTCCTTTTACACCCCCAAAAATATACCTACAAAAGCATTTAAAAAAATAAACTTACATAAAAGGGCGATTTTGGGGACCATCGTAACTCGAGGTACCACTGTATATGGTATACAGTATATGTGTGTGTGTACACATTTGTGTACGTATATATATATATATATATATATATATATACAGTGGTACCTCGAGTTAAGATATTTTTTCGTTCGAGAATGCTGTTCAAGTGCCATTACCAAACGAATTTATCCCCATAAGGAATAATGTAAAATAGACTAGTCCTTTTACACCCCCAAAAATATACTTACAAAAGCATTTTAAAAAATAAACTTACATAAAAGGACGATTTTGGGGACCATCGTAACTCGAGGTACCACTGTATATATATATATATATATATATAGAAGGGAAGTATGCTAGACATGAGGAGGTCAATGACATCATAAAGAGAAGCCTCGCCACAGCCCGTTGCCCAGCTCAACGGGAACCCCAAGTGCAGAGGTCTGATGGAAGTCAAAAGCGTCCTGATGGAGCCACCATGCTACCCTGGAAGGATGGTAAGCAGATTGCTTGGGACTACACCTGTGCTGCCACATTGGCAGACACCTACCTGCCACACTCCTTAGCCGAAGGGGGTGGAGCTGCCAGCCACAGGGAGACCCAGAAGACCCGCAAATATGAAGACCTTCCCTCTTGCTATAACTTCATCCCAATAGGGTCGGAGACCCATGGAGCATGGGGCAAGTGTGCTCTAAAGTTTCTCAAGGAGCTGGGTGGAAAACTCATCATAGAAACCAAGGACCACAGGGCGACCAGCTTCCTGTTTCAGAGACTCAGTGTTGCGATCCAGAGGGGAAATGCCTGCAGTATTCTGGGCACGCGGCCCACTGCCGGGAGTTGGACGAAGTATTTGACATGTAGCTCTGAGTTGTTATCTATGTTGTTTTACTCCCCATTGTATTTTGTATTTTGTCTTGAAATAAAGTTTGTATATATATATATATATATATATATATACAGTACCGAGTGTGTGTTTGTATGTGTGTGCATGCATGAGTGCATGCTTATGTGAGTACATACATGTTTGAATGTGCATGTGCAGTATATAGATATACTGTACTGTGTATACTTACCTGTAAGCAGTTTTGAGGGTTCTAATATTTTTGTTTTGATTTCAGGGTTCACTCGATGGGAGGCCACGAAGGCTCAGATGTACACAGCTGGTATTGGTTTAATGGGTGCATTGTTTACACTTTTCATCGGCACCTCCAATGTCTTGGGTAAGTTCGTACTAAACGGTGCACCATTCAATTACCACCCCTCTCTCCCTGATCAAAAAAAGTTTTAAGGAGAAAATAAACATGGGGTAGGTCTGCCTATCTTTTTGCTGTAGATGGTAGTTAGTCATAAGGATCAGTCATTCTATGGTACTGTATTTTATGTTGTTGATTACTACAGGTTTTTGTGCTGAAGTAAGCAAAAAAAAAAATATCACTTGTGGCATAAATGCACATTGCGGTACTTTTGTTTTAACACTCTGGCCATCTCCCACCGAGGTTGGGTGACCCAAGAAAGAAACACTTTCACCATTATTTACACTATCACTGTCTTCCAAGAAGTACGTACATACGACAGTTTAGATGTCCCTCTAAACACTAAATATCCCAAACCTCTCCTTTAGAGTACAGGCACTGTACTTTTCACCTCCAGCACTCAAGTCCAGTACTGATTTTACAATTTATATGTACATATACGTCAAATTATGATTATTTTTCAAATTTACTAGTGTCCAACATTATACATATACACTAGTTTCTTATGATGCTAGACATACAGTAGAACGTCATTTAGCACGATAGTTACGTTCCTGAAAAAGTCGTGTTAGTTTTTAGACCAACATATCTTGCAAAAATTGAAGGCGAATATGTAATTTTAGTTCATTGTCATGATCTATTACTGCTTAAGACTACAAATGCAATAGAAATAATAGTATTTCTTACCTTAAATTGTGGGTAATGATGTTTGTGGATGGTAGTGAAGAGTGGATATGGATGGTGTGGCCCTACTGGGCTGAGGTGGATGCTTGTTGGTTGTCGGTAGAAGTGGATAGTAGAGGTTCTGGTGCTGAAGTCGATGGTTGTATTGCAGTGTGCATAAATTCTGTAATGGATCTCTGGGCTTTTTTATTCTGCATTACATTATACAGCTGACGGTAAGGCATCATCAGCTGGTCTAGACCCCGTTTCAAAGCCCTGCTTCTAGCTTTGTCAGGATCCTCTTCAGTGAAAAAGTCTGCAACTTTACCAATAATATGGAACTGCTCACATAACTGCTGCAATGTTAACTGTTTTTCTTCAGGTTCTTCTTCATCTGGTTGAACTGAGTGTCTAACTTTAAGTCAGTCAAGCCATTCAGTAAGTCAGTCAAGCCATTCAGTAAGTCAGTCAAGCCTTTCAGTAAGTCAGTCAAGTCATTCAGTAAGTCAGTCAAGTCATTCAGTAAGTCAGTCAAGTCATTCAGTAAGTCAGTCAAGTCATTCAGTAAGTCAGTCAAGTCATTCAGTAGGTCAGTCAAGTCATTCAGTAGGTCAGTCAAGTCATTCAGTAGGTCAGTCAAGTCATTCAGTAGGTCAGTCAAGTCATTCAGTAGGTCAGTCAAGTCATTCAGTAGGTCAGTCAAGTCATTCAGTAGGTCAGTCAAGTCATTCAGTAGGTCAGTCAAGTCATTCAGTAGGTCAGACAAGTCATTCAGTAGGTCAGTCAAGTCATTCAGTAGGTCAGTCAAGTCATTCAGTAAGTCAGTCAAGTCATTCAGTAAGTCAGTCAAGTCATTCAGTAAGTCAGTCAAGTCATTCAGTAAGTCAGTCAAGTCATTCAGTAAGTCAGTCAAGTCATTCAGTCAGTCAAGTCAGTCAGTCAAGTCAGTCAGTCATTCAGTCAGTCACACAAACTTATGTTTACATCTTTTTATGTGTACAAAGTAACACTTCATTACGGCCACGGGTTATGTCTTGTCTAATATCTTTGTTTTCTTCGTTAATTCAAGATCAAAACACAATTCACTCTTATTTTATTCTTCACAAACACAGCTGGCTTGTAGCCAGGACTTCTTGACGTGTATGAAATACGTACGAATGCTGGGATGGTGGGGTCCGTGGTGGGTGGGTAAGGCGGGTGGTGTCTGCTGAACCACAACAGTAGTAGTAACAAGACTGCTTGTGAGAATGGTTATTTGTTTTTCCTTTCCACAAACTGTAAGTAAGTTTATTCAGGTATACACAGATACAGTTACGAAGATTATCATACATAGCAGCATATGTGTAGAGAACCTAGGATAACCCAAAAAAGTCAGAGTGACAGTATTTCCATTGACTGACTTGGGTTATCCTAGGTTCTCTACACATATGCTGCTATGTATGTAACTGTACTCACCTAATTGTGGTTGCAGGGGTCGAGACTCAGCTCCTGGCCCCGTGTATCTGAATAAACTTAGTTTGCAGAAAGGAAAAACAACAAATTCCCTTTTCCTCAAAGCATGAGAGTTCTTAGGCAGTAAATAACCATGCGCTCAAATTTTTTCCCCTCCTGCCGAACCGTGTAATATCATCTTTACGTCGTGTAAGATGATAATGTGTCGCAAATCTTAAATCGTGCAATACCGGTAACGTGCAACATAATCTCGTGCTAAATGACGTTCTACTGTACTTCAAGGTGTTTCATTAACCCTTTCACTGTTGGTCTCGTAATATTACGGCTTGCAAGCTGTAATTTGAGAATGACATAGCATCGAAAGCCAAACCTGACCCAAAGTTGTTGTATAGACACATCAGGAGGAAGACAACAGTAAAGGACCAGGTAATCAGGCTGAAGAAGGGAGGAGGGAAGCTCGCCAGGAAGTTAGTGAGGAGTTCAGCAAGTGATTTAGGGAGGTATTTTCAGAGAAAACAGGAAGACTACTAGCAAATCAAAGTGGTAGAGTGCACCATCAAGCGTTTGACACCAGACATGCAACTGGGGAGAAGGTGAAGAAGTTATTATATGAGCTAGATACCTTGAAGGCAGTGGGACCAGATAATAACTCCTTGGGTCCTGAGAGGGAGCAGAGGTACTGTGTGTGCCTCTAGCAACAATCTTCAACAAGTCTATCAACACAGGGCAACTACTGGAGGTGTGGAAGACAGCAAATGTAGTTCTAATCTTTAAGATGGCAGACAGACAGGTAGCATTAAACTACATACCAGTGCCACTGACATATATAGAATGTAAAGTTATGGAGAAGAGTGGTGGAGCACCTAGAAAGGAGGGGTTCATGCATGAACCCACTCCCAGAAGCTGCTGCACCATACACACAAGTGGCACATCTTTAGAGATGGTAAATCCTGTGTCACAAAGCAGGGACCTAGAGTATTATAAGAGGGACCCAGTATTATAAGATAGGCCCAGGAGGGACCCAGGGTATCTAGGTGGAAGG
>WNWK01058751.1:0-10366 GCA_009830355.1 Cherax destructor | reverse complement strand
GGATTTTCTAGAAAACTATTTTTAGAAAAATATCCAATGATAATTTTAAAAAAGTAAATAAAAATTTTCCCTTTTCCCCAAAATTTCAATTCAGTAAAAATTTTTTTAAAATGTGAAAATCAAGTTTTTAGCTGAAAAATGAGTTTTGAAAAACACTCAAACCCTAAAAACGTCGAAATATGCAATAAATCGTTTTAACATTTTCTGAGCTTTTTAATGTTTTTTTATATTTCGAAAATAATATAAATATTCTATAAAAATATTGATTTTTATAGATTTTTAATAGGATTTTTTAAAAATATTAAATAATTAATAAATATTCAAAAAATGTATAAAACTTGATTTTATTGCATTTTTTGACGATTAAGGGCATTTTCAAGGACAAAAATATTTTTAGATAAAATAACCTAAAGTAAGCCCAAAAGAAAATCATAAAATTTTCTTACTTTTCCCATAAATTTCAATTCGGTAAAATTCTATTTAAAAGTGTGAAAATCTAAGTATTTTAGCAAAAAATGAGTTTTGTCAAAAAAAGCATCAAACCGCTCAAAACGTCAAAATATGCCATAAATGCGTTTTAGCACATTTTCTAAGCTTTTAATGTTTCATGTATTTTTCGAAAATAATATGAAATATTCATAAAAAATATTGATTTTTATAGATTTTTAATAAGTTTTTAAAAATATGTAAATAATTAATAAATTTTAAAAAAAATGCTATAAAACTTGATTTTTGCATTTTTGACGATTTGAAGCATTTTAAAGGTTTCCTGAAAAACTATTTTTTAATTAAAATATACCTATGGTAAGCTTCTAAAAAGAAAATCATAAAATTTGGCTTATTTTTCCCCATAAATTTAAATTAATGAAATTCGTTTTAAAAAAGTGGGAAAATCTAAGTATTTTAGTTGAAAAATGAGTTTTGCCAGAGAAGCCTCAAACCGCTCTAAAACGTCGAAATATGCAATAAAATACGATTTTAGCATATTTTTCGGGCTTTTAATGTTTCATGTATTTTTCGAAAATAATATGAAATATTCTATAAAAATATTGATTTTTATAGATTTTAATGGGATTTTTAAAAATATGTAAATAATTAATAAATATTCAAAATTGCTATAAAACTTGTTTTATTGCATTTTTGGATTAAGGCATTTTCAAGGTTTTCTGAAAACTATTTTTTAGATAAATATCCAATGAGTAAGCTTCCAAAAGAAAATCATAAATTTTGTACTTTTCCCATAAATTTCAATTACAGTAGAAATTCAAAAGTGTGAAAATCTAAGTATTTTAGCTAAAAATGAGTTTTGCAGAAAAGCATCAAACCGCTCTAAAACGTCGAAATATGCATAAAATCGTTTTAGCACATTTTCTGAGCTTTTAATGTTTCATGTATTTTCGAAAATAATATGAAATATTCTATAAAAATATTGATTTTTATAGATTTTTAATGGGATTTTTAAAAATATGTAAATAATTAATAAATATTCAAAATGCTATAAAACTTGATTTTATTGCATTTTGACGATTTAAGCATTTTCAAGGATTTTCTAAAAATATTTTTAGATAAAATATACCTATAAGTAAGCTTCTAAAGAAAATCATAAAATTTTGCTTACTTTTCCCATAAATTTCAATTGCAGTAGAAATTCTATTTAAAGTGTGAAAATCTAAGTATTTTAGCTAAAAATGAGTTTTGCCAGAAAAGCACTCAAACCGCTCTAAAACGTCGAAATATGCAATAAAATACGATTTTAGCACATTTTTCTGAGCTTTTAATGTTTCATGTATTTTCGAAAATAATATGAAATATTCTATAAAAATATTGATTTTATAGATTTTTAATGGGATTTTTAAAAATATGTAAATAATTATAAATATTCAAAATGCTATAAAACTTGATTTTATTGCATTTTAGATTAAGCATTTTCAAGGATTTTCTGAAAAATTTTTAGATAAAATATACCTATAAGTAAGCTTCCTAAAGAAAATCATAAAATTTGCTTACTTTTCCATAAATTTCAATTGCAGTAGAAATTCTATTTAAAAGTGTGAAAATCTAAGTATTTTAGCTAAAAATGAGTTTTGCCAGAAAAGCATCAAACCGCTCTAAAACGTCGAAATATGCATAAAATCGTTTAGCAATTTTCTGAGCTTTTTAATGTTTCATGTATTTTCGAAAATAATATGAAATATTCTATAAAAATATTGATTTTATAGATTTTTAATGGGATTTTTAAAAATATGTAAATAATTAATAAATATTCAAAATGCTATAAAACTTGATTTTATTGCATTTTTACGATTTAAGGCATTTTCAAGGATTTTCTGAAAAACTATTTTTAGATAAAATATACCTATAGTAAGCTTCTAAAGAAAATCATAAAATTTTGCTTACTTTTCCCATAAATTTCAATTGAGTAGAAATTCTATTTAAAAGTGTGAAAATCTAAGTATTTTAGCTAAAAATGAGTTTGCCGAAAACTCAAACCGCTCTAAAACGTCGAAATATGCAATAAAATACGATTTTAGCACATTTTCTGAGCTTTTTAATGTTTCATGTATTTTCGAAAATAATATGAAATATTCTATAAAAATATTGATTTTTATAGATTTTTAATGGGATTTTTAAAAATATGTAAATAATTAATAAATATTCAAAATGCTATAAAACTTGATTTTATTGCATTTTACGATTTAAGGCATTTTCAAGTTTTCTGAAAAACTATTTTTAGATAAAATATACCTATAAGTAAGCTTCTAAAGAAAATCATAAAATTTTGCTTACTTTTCCATAAATTTCAATTGCAGTAGAAATTCTATTTAAAAGTGTGAAAATCTAAGTATTTTAGCTAAAAATGAGTTTTGTCAGAAAAGCATCAAACCGCTCTAAAACGTCGAAATATGCAATAAATCGATTTAGCACATTTTCTAGCTTTTTAATGTTTCATGTATTTTCGAAAATAATATGAAATATTCATAAAATATTGATTTTTATAGATTTTTAATGGATTTTAAAAATATGTAAATAATTAATAAATATTCAAAATGCTATAAAACTTGATTTTATTGCATTTTTGACATTAAGCATTTTCAAGGTTTCTGAAAAACTATTTTTAGATAAAATATACCTATAAGTAAGCTTCTAAAGAAAATCATAAAATTTGCTTACTTTTCCCATAAATTTCATTGCAGTAGAAATTCTATTTAAAAGTGTGAAAATCTAAGTATTTTAGCTAAAATGAGTTTGCAGAAAAGCACTCAAACCCTCTAAAACGTCGAAATATGCAATAAATAGATTTTAGCACATTTTCTGAGCTTTTTAATGTTTCATGTATTTTCGAAAATAATATGAAATATTCTATAAAAATATTGATTTTATAGATTTTTAATGGGATTTTTAAAATATGTAAATAATTAATAAATATTCAAAATGCTATAAAACTTGATTTTATTGCATTTTTGACATTAAAGCATTTTCAAGGATTTTCTGAAAAAATTTTTTAGATAAAATATACCTATAAGTAAGCTTCTAAAGAAAATCATAAAATTTTGCTTACTTTTCCCATAAATTTCAATTGCAGTAGAAATTCTATTTAAAAGTGTGAAAATCTAAGTATTTTAGCTAAAAATGAGTTTTGCAGAAAAGCACTCAAACCGCTCTAAAACGTCGAAATATGCAATAAATATTTCAAGGATTTTTGAAAAATATTTTTAGATAAAATATACTATAAGTAAGCTTCCTAAAGAAAATCATAAAATTTTGCTTACTTTTCCCATAAATTTCAATTCAGTAGAAATTCTATTTAAAAGTGTGAAATCTAAGTATTTTAGCTAAAAATGAGTTTTAGAAACACTCAAACCGCTCTAAAACGTCAAATATGCAATAAAATACGGTTTTAGCACATTTTCTGAGCTTTTAATGTTTCATGTATTTTTCGAAAATAATATGAAATATTCTATAAAATATTGATTTTATAGATTTTTAATGGGATTTTTAAAAATATGTAAATAATTAATAAATATTCAAAATGCTATAAAACTTGATTTTATTGCATTTTGACGATTAAGGCATTTTCAAGGATTTTCTGAAAAATATTTTTTAGATAAAATATACCTATAAGTAAGCTTCCAAAGAAAATCATAAAATTTGCTTACTTTCCATAAATTTCAATTGCAGTAGAAATTCTATTTAAAAGTGTGAAAATCTAAGTATTTTAGCTGAAAAATGAGTTTTGTCAGAAAAGCATCAAACCGCTCTAAAACGTCGAAATATGCCATAAAATCGATTTTAGCACATTTTCTGAGCTTTTAATGTTTCATGTATTTTCGAAAATAATTGAAATATTCTATAAAAATATTGATTTTTATAGATTTTTAATGGGATTTTTAAAAATATGTAAATAATTAATAAATATTCAAAAATGCTATAAAACTTGATTTTATTGCATTTTTTGACGATTAAGGCATTTTCAAGGATTTTCTGAAAAATATTTTTAGATAAAATATACCTATAAGTAAGCTTCCTAAAGAAAATCATAAAATTTTGCTTACTTTTCCCATAAATTTCAATTGCAGTAGAAATTCTATTTAAAAAAAATCTAAGTATTTTAGGCTGAAAAATGAGTTTTGCAGAAAAGCACTCAAACCGCTCTAAAACGTCAAATATGCAATAAAATACGATTTTAGCACTTTCTGAGCTTTTTAATGTTTCATTTTCAAATATAAATATTCTATAAAATTTTATAGATTTTAATGATTTAAATATGTAAATAATTAAAAATATTCAAAATGCTAAACTATTTATTGCATTTGACATTAAGCATTTCAAGTTTTAAATATTTGATAAAATACTAAACCTAAAAAATCAAACACTTTCCATAATTTCAATTCTTATTTAAAAGTGTGAAAATCTAAGTTTTTAGCTAAAATGAGTTTGCAGAAAGCATCAAACGCTCTAAAACGTCGAAATATGCATAAAACGATTTTAGCACATTTTCTAGCTTTTAATGTTTCATGTATTTTCAAATAATATGAAATATTCTATAAAAATATTGATTTTATAGATTTTAATGGGATTTTTAAAATATGTAATAATTAATAAATATTCAAAATGCTATAAACTTGATTTTATTGCATTTTGACATTTAAGCATTTAAGGTTTCTGAAAATATTTTTAATAAAATATACCTATAGTAGCTTCTAAAGAAAATCATAAAATTTTGCTTACTTTTCATAAATTTCAATTGATGAAATTCTTTAAAAGTGTGAAAATCTAAGTATTTTAGTAAAATGAGTTTTCAGAAAAGCATCAAACCTCTAAAACGTCGAAATATGCAATAAATACGTTTTACACATTTTCTAGCTTTAATGTTTCATGTATTTTCGAAAATAATATAAATATTCTATAAAATATTGATTTTATAGATTTTAATGGGATTTTAAAAATATGTAAATAATTAATAAATATTCAAAATGCTATAAAACTTGTTTTATTGCATTTTTGACGATTAAGGCATTTTCAAGATTTTCTGAAAACTATTTTTTAGATAAAATATACCTATAAGTAAGCTTCTAAAAGAAAATCATAAAATTTTGCTTACTTTTCCCATAAATTTCAATTGCAGTAGAAATTCTATTTAAAAGTGTGAAAATCTAAGTATTTTAAAAAAAAAAAAAAAAAAAAAAAAAAAAAAAAAAAAAAAAAAAAAAAAAAAAAAAAAAAAAAAAAAAAAAAAATGCTATAAAACTTGATTTTATTGCATTTTACGATTTAAGGCATTTTCAAGGTTTCTGAAAAACTATTTTTAGATAAATATACCTATAAGTAAGCTTCTAAAGAAAATCATAAAATTTTGCTTACTTTTCCATAAATTTCAATTGCAGTGAAATTCTATTTAAAAGTGTGAAAATCTAAGTATTTTAGCTAAAAATGAGTTTTGCAGAAAAGCACTCAAACCGCTCTAAAACGTCGAATATGCAATAAAATACGATTTTAGCACATTTTTCTGAGCTTTTAATGTTTCATGTATTTTCAAAATAATATGAAATATTCTATAAAAATATTGATTTTTATAGATTTTTAATGGGATTTTTAAAAATATGTAAATAATTAATAAATATTCAAAAATGCTATAAAACTTGATTTTATTGCATTTTTGACGATTAAGGCATTTTCAAGGATTTTCTGAAAAACTATTTTTAGATAAAATATACCTATAAGTAAGCTTCCTAAAGAAAATCATAAAATTTTGCTTACTTTTCCCATAAATTTCAATTGCAGTAGAAATTCTATTTAAAAGTGTGAAAATCTAAGTATTTTAGCTGAAAAATGAGTTTTGTCAGAAAAGCACTCAAACCGCTCTAAAACGTCGAAATATGCAATAAAATACGATTTTAGCACATTTTCTGAGCTTTTAATGTTTCATGTATTTTCGAAAATAATATGAAATATTCTATAAAAATATTGATTTTTATAGATTTTTAATGGGATTTTTAAAAATATGTAAATAATTAATAAATATTCAAAAATGCTATAAAACTTGATTTTATTGCATTTTGACATTAAGCATTTTCAAGTTTTGAAAAATATTTTTAGATAAAATATACCTATAGTAAGCTTCTAAAGAAAATCATAAATTTTGCTTACTTTTCCATAAATTTCAATTGCAGTAGAAATTCATTTAAAAGTGTGAAATTAAGTATTTTAGCTAAAAATGAGTTTGCAGAAAAGCATCAAACCGCTCTAAAACGTCGAAATATGCATAAAATCGATTTTAGACATTTTCTGAGCTTTTTAATGTTTCATGTATTTTCGAAAATAATATGAAATATTCTATAAAAATATTGATTTTATAGATTTTTAATGGGATTTTTAAAATATGTAAATAATTAATAAATATTCAAAATGCTATAAAACTTGATTTTATTGCATTTTAGAGATTTAAGGCATTTTCAAGGATTTTCTGAAAATATTTTTAGATAAAATATACCTATAAGTAAGCTTCCTAAAGAAAATCATAAAATTTTGCTTACTTTTCCCATAAATTTCAATTGCAGTAGAAATTCTATTTAAAAGTGTGAAAATCTAAGTATTTTAGCTGAAAAATGAGTTTTGCCAGAAAAGCACTCAAACCGACTCTAAAACGTCGAAATATGCAATAAAATACGATTTTAGCACATTTTTCTGAGCTTTTAATGTTTCATGTATTTTCGAAAATAATATGAAATATTCTATAAAAATATTGATTTTATAGATTTTAATGGGATTTTTAAAAATATGTAAATAATTAATAAATATTCAAAAATGCTATAAAACTTGATTTTATTGATTTTGACGATTTAAGGCATTTTCAAGGATTTTCTAAAAACTATTTTTTAGATAAAATATACCTATAAGTAAGCTTCCTAAAGAAAATCATAAAATTTTGCTTACTTTTCCCATAAATTTCAATTGCAGTAGAAATTCTATTTAAAAGTGTGAAAATCTAAGTATTTTAGCTGAAAAATGAGTTTTGCCAGAAAAGCACTCAAACCGCTCTAAAACGTCGAAATATGCATAAAATACGATTTTAGCACATTTTCTGAGCTTTTAATGTTTCATGTATTTTTCGAAAATAATATGAAATATTCTATAAAAATATTGATTTTATAGATTTTTAATGGGATTTTTAAAAATATGTAAATAATTAATAAATATTCAAAAATGCTATAAAACTTGATTTTATTGCATTTTAGATTTAAGGCATTTTCAAGATTTTCTGAAAAACTATTTTTAGATAAAATATACCTATAGTAAGCTTCCAAAAGAAAATCATAAAATTTTGCTTACTTTTCCCATAAATTTCAATTGCAGTAGAAATTCTATTTAAAAGTGTGAAAATCTAAGTATTTTAGCTGAAAAATGAGTTTTGCAGAAAAGCACTCAAACGCTCTAAAACGTCGAAATATGCAATAAAATACGATTTTAGCACATTTTTCTGAAGCTTTTAATGTTTCATGTATTTTTCGAAAATATATGAAATATTCTATAAAAATATTGATTTTTATAGATTTTTAATGGATTTTAAAATATGTAAATAATTAATAAATATTCAAAAATGCTATAAAACTTGATTTTATTGCATTTTTGACGATTAAGCATTTTCAGGATTTTTGAAAAATTTTTTTAGATAAATATACCTATAAGTAAGCTTCTAAAGAAAATCATAAAATTTTGCTTACTTTTATAAATTTCAATTGCATAGAAATTATTTAAAAGTGTGAAAATCTAGTATTTTAGCTAAAAATGAGTTTTGTCGAAAACATCAAACCGCTCTAAAACGTCGAAATATGCCATAAAATCGATTTACACATTTTCTGAGCTTTTAATGTTTCATGTATTTTCGAAAATAATATGAAATATTCTATAAAATTTTTTTTTTTTATAGATTTTTAATGGGATTTTTTAAAAATATGTAAATAATTTATAAAATTCATATTTATAAAACTTGTTTTTTTTTGCATTTTTAAAAATTTAAAGGGTTTTTTAAGGATTTTAAAAAAAACTTTTTTTTTAAAAAAAATATACCTATAAGTAAGCTTCCTAAAATAAAATCAAAAAATTTTTTTATTTTTCCCCAAAAATTTAATTGAAAAAAATTTTTTTTTTAAAAAGGGGGGAAAAATTTTTGGGGTTTTTAAAAAAAAAATTTTTTTAAAAGAAAAGATCAAACCGTTTAAAACGTCGAAATATGCCAAAAAAAGGGGGTTTTTTAAAAGATTTTTTTTTCTGTTTTTTTTAATGTTTCATTTTTTTGAAAATAATTAAAATATTCAAAAAAAATATTTTTTTTATTTTTTTTTAAAATTTTGGTTTTTTTTTTAAAAAATATGTAAATAATTAATAAATATTCAAAATGCAAAAAAACTTTTTTTTATTCCTTTTTTTGATTTTTTAAAAAGGTTTTTTAAAGGTTTTCAAAAAAAAATTTTTTTGATAAAATCCCCCTTTTATAAGAAAACCCTTAAAGAAAATCAAAAATTTTGCTTTTTTTCCTATAAATTTCAATTGCAGGAAATTTTTTTAAAAAGGGGGAAAATCTATGTTTTTAGCTGAAAAAATGATTTTTTGCCAAAAAAAGCCCCAAACCGCTTTTAAAACGTCGAACTATGCAAAAAAATATTTTTTTAGCACTTTTTTCTGTTTTTTTAATGTTTCATGTATTTTCGAAAATAATATGAAATATTATAAAAAAATATTGTTTTTTATAGATTTTTAATGGGTTTTTTTAAAAATATGTAAATAATTTATAAATAAAAAAAAATGCTATAAAACTTGATTTTATTTTTTTTTGACAAATTTTAAGTCTTTTAAAAAGTTTTTAAAAAAAAAAAATTATATAAAATATCCTATAAGTAAGCTTCCAAAAAAAAAATCAAAAAATTTTTTTTTTTTTTTCCTAAATTTCAATTGCAATAGAAATTGATTTAAAAGTGTGAAAATCTAAGTATTTTAGCAAAAAATGAGTTTTGTCAGAAAAGAAAAAAAAAACCCTTTTTTTAAAAAACGTCGAAATTTTATAAAAGGGGTTTTTAGCATTTTTTCTGAGTTTTTTAATGTTTCATGTATTTTTAAAAATAATAGGGGAAATATTCTAAAAAAAAAATTGATTTTATAGATTTTTAATGGGATTTTTTAAAAATATAAAAATTAATAAATATTCAAAATGCTATAAAACTTGATTTTATTGTTTTTTTTTACGATTTAAAGGGTTTTTTCAAGGATTTTAAAAAAAATTTTTTTTTTAGAAAAAAATATACCTATGAGTAAGTTTAAAAAGGAAAATCAAAAAATTTTTTTTTTTCCCCCAAAATTTAAAAACCGTAGAAATTTATTTAAAAGTGGGAAAATCTAAGTATTTTGGGCTGAAAAATGAGTTTTGCCAGAAAAGCCTCAAACCGCTCTAAAACGTCGAACTATGCAATAAAATACGATTTTAGCAAATTTTTTTGAGCTTTTTAATGTTTCATGTATTTTTCGAAAATAATATGAAATATTATAAAAAAATATTGATTTTTATAGATTTTTAAGGGTTTTTTTTTAAAAAAATTTAAAAAAAATTTATAAATAAAAAAAAATGTTAAAAATTTTTGATTTTATTGCATTTTTGACGATTTAAGTCATTTTCGGATTTTAAAAAAAAAAAATTAAAAAAATCCCCCTTTTATAAGTAAGCTTAAAAAAAGAAAATCATAAAATTTGTTATTTTCCAAAATTTCAATTGCAATAAAAATTTTTTTTTAAAAAAAGTGTGAAAATCTAAGTATTTTGGGCAAAAAAAATGAGTTTTGTCAGAAAAGCATCAAACCGCTTTTAAAACGTCGAA
>WNWK01058750.1:0-10367 GCA_009830355.1 Cherax destructor | reverse complement strand
CAGTGTTGGCTAGTATGTCTGGGCTTGGGTGCGAGATAACGTATGTAGTGTCATCTGCAAATAGTATGGGTTTGAGTAGTTGAGATGCATTTGGTAGGTCGTTAATGTAAATGAGAAAGAGTAGTGGCCAAGAACACTTCCTGTGGGACACCTACTGTAATAGTTTGCGCGGTGGAGTTAGCTCCATTTGTGTACACATTGGTTTCTGTTGCTAAGGTATGATTTTAGGTAGTTGAGGGAGTGTCCTCTTATACCATAGTGTGATAATTTTAGGTGTAACAGATCATGATCAACTGTATCAAAAGCTTTACGTAAATCAATGAAGATTCCCACTGGGATTTCTTTTTTCTCAAGAGCGGTGTAAATTATTTCTAACATGTGTATAATGGCATCATTTGTATTTTTATTAGGTCTGAATCCAAATTGACAGTGGTTGAGTACGTTGTTGGAGGTGAGGTAGGAATATATTTGTCTATGAATTAATTTTTCCAAGATTTTTTAGAGAAGGGGTAAGTTAGATATCGGCCTGTAGTTATTCAGGTCTGTTTGATCTCCTCCTTTATGTATTGGGGTGACCCTCGCTATTTTGAGTATTGATGGGAAGGTAGAGGATTCGATGGATTTGTTAAAGAGTGTTGCAATAATTGGTGAGAGAACTTGAGAGGCTTTTTGTATATAAAGGTGGTGTTATTTAGGTCACCTGCTTTGTTTTTTAATGTGTTGATTATAAGTGAAACTTCTATTGGGTTGGTCGGGGCTAGGAATAGTGTGTTCGGATAGGTGCCAGTGAGATAGTCGTTAGGTGGAGTGTTTGAACTTGGGATTTTGCTTGCCAGCTTTTTACCTATGGTGGAGAAGAAATCATTGAGTTTGTTTGCTGTATCAATAGGTGGAGTAGGGGTTCATCTGGTTTTGTTAGCTTGATTGTTCTGTTTGTGGATATCTTTTTAGTTCCTAGAATTTCAGATAGGTTTTCCAGGTCTTTTATATCCCCTTTTTATGTTATGTAATCTGTTCTCATAGTACAATTTTTTGACCTTCTTATCAGACTTGTTAGGTTTGATGAGTAACGTTTTGTTTGTTCTCTTGTTATTTGACCCATTCTGTAGTGACCCATTCTGTACTTGATACCTGAATTCCTTATGGACGGGGATTCCCTTCCAAACAATAACCTCTCCTCCCTCCCTCCTCGCTGTCCTCCATACGCAAACAAGAGTCTTCAATAAAGGTAATTATAAAGTCATTTATATTTATTTCTCTTTATTTTCTGTATGTAAAACTATAGTTATTCTCTATTAAATGTATTTTTGTCAATATTTTTGGGTGTCTGGCATGGATTAATTGGATTTGCATTATTTCTTATGGGAAATATTGCTTCAGTTTTCGTACGATTCGGTTTTCGTCAGACTTTTAGAAGGATTATTTCTTATGGGAAATATTGCTTCAGTTTTCGTACGATTCGGTTTTCGTCAGACTTTTAGAACAGATTAATCACGAAAGCCGAGGTTCCACTGTAATTTGTTTTGCCTACTTGTGATTAAGAGTTAAAGTGTTCAAACCAGGTATTTCCTGGTGTTTTTATATTCTTTCTAAGCTATATTTTCTGTGTGTGCAATTTGCATTGATATATTGACTAATTCTGCAAATTATTTTAATTGCACAATTTGTTTGTCCTGCAGAGATTAGATATTTAATAGTATTCAATTCACCACAAAATCTTTTCTGAAGAGTATGAGCGAGGTGTGTAGGGGAAGCAAGACGTCACAGCCAGGGTGTGTAGGGGGAAGCAAGACGTCACAGCCAGGGTGTGTAGGGGGAAGCAAGACGTCACAGCCAGGGTGTGTAGGGGGAAGCAAGACGTCACAGCCAGGGTGTGTAGGGGGAAGCAAGACGTCACAGCCAGGGTGTGTAGGGGAAGCAAGACGTCACAGCCAGGGTGTGTAGGGGGAAGCAAGACGTCACAGCCAGGGTGTGTAGGGGGAAGCAAGACGTCACAGCCAGGGTGTGTAGGGGGAAGCAAGACGTCACAGCCAGGGTGTGTAGGGGGAAGCAAGACGTCACAGCCAGGGTGTGTAGGGGGAAGCAAGACGTCACAGCCAGGGTGTGTAGGGGGAAGCAAGACGTCACAGCCAGGGTGCTGGCAATAACTTCTACAATAAACTTAACCTAACATAAATAAGCCACAATAAACTTTACCTTACAAAAATAAACCACAATCAAGATGATTTTTATCAGACTTTTTTATTAACTGAAGGTCCACTAGTCTAGCATGTTATATATTGGTAGACCAGGAGATAGACCCCAGACATGATGGCCACTCTGCATATGTAAATCTCACCCTAGCAGAGTTGGGGTTAAATGTAAATAATCTCTATAGATAGATAATATAGAGTATTTCCACTGTGTGTCTGCTATGGAAACTTAATGATCAAATTTTTTTTAAGTGTTCACTTTCTCTCTGAATTCTGAGATTTAACAGTAAAGATTTGTGTGCACCGAATCTACCTTTTCTGCTAAACACTCGATTGATCTTCTCTTTCTTTTTTGTTAATCTGTACCACCATTGATTATATAATTTACAATGATTTGTGATATATCATAATTTGTAATTTGTAATGCATTAAAATCAGTTATCATCCTTATGTATAGTTCCTTATGTTCAATTGTTGTGTACATTTATATTGTATAGAATCATCCCAGAGCCATAATGCCTACAGTATATAGTGTGTATAAGTTAGCTGTATGTCGGGACGCCATACATTAGCGTTGCCGAGTACACTCAGATCCTGTGCCTTGCTTCTCTCTTCACTTTTCTCTGGACTACGACTGACGCTCTTATGAGGGCGAGGGGCGCTCATATTCAAAGATTGACCCTTGACACGGCTTGATCAGCAGAAAGGTTAGTAATGGTCTGTGATCACATGAAAGGCTTGTGACTCACTGGTTATACAATACTATTCATACTATCACTGAACTACTAGTGACAGCTCGGTCATGTTACGTATGTCGTCCCGACATACAGCTAATACAAACTAGAGGTGACAGGCATACAGCTCTGGGCTGATTCTATACAATGTCAAAGTACACCACAGTTGAACATTATAATTATACATAAGGATATTATCGGGATTGAAATCAATATAATGGATCTTATTGTAATATATCTTGTAAGATATCTTGCAATGCATTACTAATTATAACATATCACAATTCATAGGAATTAATAGCTCAATGTTGGAATGTTACAATAAAAGAGATCAAAAAAATGACTAATCGATCTGTATTCATGTGATCTATGGATTCTGAGGAAATATATTTACAAAGAAGGAAGTGATTAACAGACAAGGCATATTCGGTGCACTCAAATCTAGTACTGTTAAATCTCAGAATTTGGAGAAAACGTGAACACAAAAAAAAATATCTTGAATGATACTAAATTGATATTGTAGCACACAGTTGAAATACAATTTAAACTATATTATTCATCTATGAACCTGCCAAGTATGGGCCAGTAGGCCTGTTGCAGTGTTCCTCATTTCTTATGTTCTTATACAGGTTATTTACATTTAACCCCAACTCTGCTAGGGTGAGATTGACATATGCTGAATTATTATCATCTCTGGGAGGATCAAACTCTGTTGCAATGGGTAACTCAATTTGTGGTTGAAGAGGATCTAAATTGATATTCACAAATGACACCTGAAGACTTCTCAATACTTGTCATGTATGTAGGGAATAACGACATTCAGGTTGATCATCTGACTGATCATTAGAGGTAGAGGGTACAGGATCAGGAGGATTGTCAGAGTCTGTCTCATTTGTCAGGTTGTCAGGGACCTCGTCCTCATTGCATACTAACTTCATATGATCTAAATGCGATTCTTTATACTGACCCGTACTGATTTCTCTAACCTTATACTTATTGCCATTAATATGTTCAACTATTCGATAAGGACCAACAAACTTTTGGTTGAACTTAGGCATTGCAGACATTTTGTTAAAGTTAGTCAGCATAACTCTCGAACCTACTTTAACTTTGGTCGGTTTGGCTCGAGTGTTCGTGACTCTAGTAAATTCTGCTGTTGACTTAAGAAGTGTTTCACGGATTCTTTTGAAAACACTCTGAGCTTGTGTGGTATGAGTTGCTATGAAATCATCAGGATTGTAAGTTGGTTTTGGATTAGCATATAACAACTCATAAGGCAAATGCTTATTGACACCATACAATGCATAATGTGTAGTGTCACCTATGGAAGCATTGTAAGCAGAATTTATTGTACACTGAACATCAGGTATAACTTCATCCCAGGTCGCACTATTGGGATTGATAGTGGCTCTCAAGACATCAAGTACTTTCTTATTAGTTCTTTCCGCTAAACAATTACTGGCAGGATGGTGAGGAACAATGGTCGATTTAGAGATCTTGTACAAAGTACACAAATTTTCAAGAATCTCATTACAGAATTCACCTCCATTATCTGTTATTAGGGACTTGGGAGTTGTATGTCTGCAGATTATACGTTCTTTAAACGCTTTAGCTACTGTCTCGGCAGTCTTATCTGCAATAGGAACTAACTCACAATATCTGGTGAAATGATCTACCATGACACACAAATGTTTGTTTCCCTGGAGGGAACATTGAAAATTAGTTAACAGATCTAGCGCAACTCTTTCCCATGGTTCGCTAGTAGTTGGATACATCTGGATTGGATTAGGACCAGTAACATTGCCTTTATGTTGCATGCAGACACTACATTTCTTAACATACTCAGTAATATCAGTTGCCATATGAGGCCAAAAGTATTTAAATCTGGCTTGTTTTACAGAACAATCCATACCATGGTGTGCAACACCTGGTACATCGTGAACTAGCTGTAAGGCTACATTCACTAGTGACTGTGGAATTACTAACTGGTATACCCTTCTACTAGGAGTACCCAGCTCGGCTGTTTGATACAGTAATTCTTGGTCCATGACAAAGTCACTGATGGGTGCTGGTGGCTTCACAGTAAGATAAGATCTTCCTGGAGCAGGAATCGAATCACACCAGACCACATGGGATCTGTTCTTTGAGCATACTTTATGTCCTCTGCACTAAATGGAGGATTTGCAGTTACTATACTAACATGATGCTATAAATTATCTGCAACTACATTTGACTTGCCAGGTAAATATTCAAAGGTAGGGTTGAACTCTTGGATAGTCAAGGACCATCTGGCTAGTCTTCCAGTAGGTTGTTTGTTCTGGAATAAAGGTATCAGTGGGGCATGGTCTGTCAAGACATGAACAGAGTACTGGTATATAATGTCTCGGAAGTGCTTTAGAGACTATACTATCACTAAAGCTTCTTGCTCAGTTTCTGTATAATTACATTCAGCCTTTGTAAGGACTCGGCTAGCAAATGCAACTACATTGTACTTGCTACCGGTCTTTTGTGTGAGTACGGAACTGGCATCGGTTGTTAGGTAGAAAGGCTTAGAAAAATCTGGAAATTTCAAAATTGGAGCAGATGTTAGCTTTTCTTTGAGAGTCTGAAATGCTCTTTCTTGACAGAAGGTCCAAACGAATGGAGCATCTTTCTTAAACAACTCAGTTAGAGGAGCTGCTATGGAAGAAAAATTGGCAATGAAAGATCTATAAAAACCTGCTAAGCCCACAAAGGATCTTATGGCATCAGCAGTTTTGGGAGATGGAAAATTTAATACTGCAGTTACTTTACTTTGGTTAGTCGTAACCCCTATATGAGTGACTATGTGACCAAGAAACTTGATTTCTGATCTGAAAAATTGACATTTAGACAGTTTGATCTTTAAATTGGCTTCTTCAAGCTTACCCAGCACTACATCAAGTCTTTTCAAGTGCATATCTACGTCTTGTGAGCATGACAATCACATCATCTAAGTACACCATAAGTGCATTACCTATGAGGCCTCTAAAAATATTGGTCATGAGCCTCGAGAATGTGATAGGTGAAAAGTGTAACCCAAAAGCCATACGGAGGAAGTGAACATGGCCTATTGGAGTGGAGAATGCGGTTAGCTCTTGTGAAGAGGGACTTGCCAAAACCCTTGTAACAAATCTAGGGTCGAGAAGACTTTGTTATCTCCAATGTTACGTAAAAGGTCACCAGGTACAGAAAGTGGGAAGCGATCTGGAATTGTTTTCGCATTTAACTTCCTAAAATCAATCACTGGGCGCCAAGTACCGTCCTTCTTAGGCACTAAGATCAGGGGCACATTCCAGGGTGAATTGTTAGGTGCAATATCACCATCCTCAAGCTACATACAAGGGGAAGGTGTCTTTATGGGTGGAACTACCCTTGGTCAGCCTGTACCTGTCTCAGGTCAGATTGTACCTGACTCAGGTCAGCCTGTACCTGCCTCAGGTCAGCCTCTCCACCTCTGTCCTCAACACAAGCTGACACAAGTGGTTGCGAGGTATTCAGTACTCATGGTAAAGCTCACTCACATTGGCGTAATAACACAAATATAAACAAATCACAGAATGACTGGGGCTCAAACTCCCGGGCAGACGAGACTTAAAAATTCCCAGACAGTGGATAGCACACTCACCTGCCAGTGACATGTACTTTGGACAATGACATCACGATGTACTTCAGACAGTGACATCACGATGTATTCCAGACAATAACATCGCGTTGTTTTGGCCACAAAACTTGACTCAAATGGGGTCATTCCTAAATGTTTCCCAGACATTAAATGCTCAGAAAACAATATATGACAGCTCAAAATAATCATCTTGTGGGATCATTGTTAAGTGAACTTAAAGTGCTAGTCATGGCATTATGCCGCCCTTCCCCCACACACATACCAAAACACAAACACATACCATGAAAGATTATAATATATATATTTACACACTTACTTAGGTTTTAATACTTGGTGTTGTGTCCTTTACACTTAATCACGTCCCTCAACCATGTAGGAAGACTCTCACACAAATTCTTGAGGGTTTGGGGAGGTATATTATTCAATGCCTCATGTAGAGCAGCCTCCAGCCACGGGATGGGACTGATATCCTTTCCAGTAAACTTCATTTAATATTGACCAGAGGTTCTCAATATTGTTTAGGTCTGGGGAATTGCCTGGCCAGTCATTAAAGAACCTCACTTCACAGTCCTTAAGCCACTGAACTACAGATTTGGCGGTATGACACGGTGCACCATCCTGCATAAAAACCAGAGCCCCACACTTGTCAACCGCTTCAGGTAAATTTTCACACAATAACTGCAGGTAATTATACTGGCTCATATACTAGTTTTTGGGAAGCACAAAGAGTTCACCAACACTCTGAGTACTGAAACACCCTCAAACCAAGAATGAGTCTGGATGTTTGGTGGTCCCACAGGTGTAGCATGGATCTAGCGCATCACTACCTCTGGACCGGTACACATGTTCCCAGGTGACATGTTACAGGTGACGGTGAAGGTTGCTTCATCACTCCAAAGTACTTCAGACCACTGTTGAGGAATCCAGTGAAGATATTTCTTTGCATAATCCAGCTTATGTTTTTTCTGTGGCTTGGAGAGGATCGGTTTCTCAACCTGGCAGTAACTACTGTAGCCCAGTTCTGACACACGTCTGTTAACAGTTCTTACAGACACCTCTGAGAGAAGATGTTGGTTCTTTTCTTTTAATTATCTAGCAGTTATCTTAGGTGTACTATCTAACGGCTTCTTTAACACAGTTAAGGTATGAACAGTTGTCATCTTCGAGGGGCCACGCCAAGGTAACTCGACACCGCCACCTGCCTTGAAACGCTGCACCCATTTCCTCACTGAATGATCACGCATCAACATTCTTCACTATTTCTTTTGTCTGGTGCCCAGCTTTGTGAAACCCTATGATTTGAGCTATAGTTTCAGATGTTAAAGACTTCCTTTTACCCATAATCAAACATGCATAGCCCCAAAACCAAAGGGAACACTGGACAAAAGATGGGGCGGATGAGAGACAAAAGTGCAACACTTCCTCTCACCACGGCAGCCACGTGAGCACTGAGGAGTCACTGTGGAGTGTGGCGGCAGGGCGTGAAGTCATGCTAATGGCTGCTACCCGGCATAATACACTGGCGAAAAAAGACCTCCCGCTATGGTAGATCTTTAATTTTCGTCACGGCATTATGCCGTGACTAGAACTGTACATTTTGGTGACTAAAGCGAGAATAATATTACCACCCATCACACTATCAACTTTAATTATTCTTAACTGATCATGGGAATCACATCATTTAGTGGAATCCAATTAAAATTAAGTTAAGGCTTTTTTCTTATTACAGTTTTCCTCTTATTTTTAAATGGCCAATTTAAATATGTCATAAAGGGTTCATTTAATAATTACAGCTACCTAATACTATAAGTGGAATGGTATGGTCGATGGCAGTAATCTTGGAGAAGTGCCACCTGGGTTGGCACGATATAAATCCAAAACTCCTCCCATCTTTAAAATGTTCCCCCTCATGTTTAGTATTAGTGTTCTGAGTTTTCTGCTCTCATCATTAAATGTACGACATTTTCACGCTGGGTTAATATTGTTTTTGTCGTCAACCATCTCCCTTCCCCTCCCACCGCAATTTTTTCACTGGAAAAAAGCCGGTCATTGGTGTGGATAATTTTTTTTAGTGGAAGATGCCAGTCACTAACTCTAGTAGAGTGTGGGTAATTTATTACGGTTTTAGTAGCACAAGCCAGTCACTAACTCTATTAAGGTGTGAGTAATTTTTTACAGTTTTAGTAGTAGAAGCCGGTCACTACCTCTAGTAGGGTGTGAGTAATTTGTTATTGTTTTAGTAGTAGAAGCTGGTCACTAACTCTAGTAGGGTGTGGGTAATTTGTTATTGTTTCAATATTTGAAGCCAGTCACTAACTCTAGTAGAGTGTGGGTAATTTGTTATTATTTTAGTAGTTGAAGCCAGTCACTAACCTCATCTTGACATCTCTGTCCAGACCTTCGTCCCAACACTTCATCCCCGCACACTTCTATGGTATTAACATCCCGGGTTCAGGTTACTAACGCCTCAGAACACACACACACACACACACAGGCAACCATATATTTTAACATCACACACACACATAATTTCCCCTGCCCCCACCCAAGCAACCCAAAACCCACCATCACAACTAGCCCACCCCATCACAAACCCCACCCCATCGGCCCACACTCCAACCATACAACCCACCACCCACGCAACAACCCCCTATGGGAACCCAGCCCACAACCCCCAACCCACCAAGATCCCCAGGGCCACAGTTTTGGAAACGAGGTTGAAGGTTTGGTACACAAATGCGGATGGAATCACGAATAAGAAGGAAGAGTGGAATAAAAGAATAGGTGAAATGTCCCCAGACATCATAACAGTCACAGAAACTAAACTAAATGAGACAATAACAGACGCAATCTTCCCACAGGGATATCAGATCGTGAGGAAAGATAGAAGGAACAGAGGGGAAGGAGGGTCGCCCTGCTCGTAAGGAACCATTGGAGATTCGAGGAAATGGAAGGAATGGAGGTGTGTAGAGAAAGGGACTTTATAGTAGGTACCATCCAGTCTGGGAAGCACAAGATAGTCACTGCAGTGATGTATAACCCACCACAGAACTGCAGAAGGATAGGAGAGGAGTATGACGAGAACAACAGAGCAATGGTGGACACCCTGGCAGAGGTGGCAAGAAAAGCGCACATGAGCAGAGCGAAGTTATTGATCATGGGCGATTTCAACCACAGGGAGATCGACTGGGAGAACCAAGAACCACGTGGGGGTCCGGAAACTTGGAGAGCCAAGGTGATGGACATGGTACTGGAAAACCTGATGCACCAACATGTCAGGGACACGACCAGAGATCGAGGAGAGGACGAACCAGCAAGGCTGGACCTTGTATTCACACTGAATAGCTCAGATATTGAGAACATAACACACGAGAGCCCCCTGGGAGCCAGCGACCATATGGTGCTGAGTTTTGAGTACATTGTAGAGCTACAGGTGGAGAGGGATAACGGTACTGAAAGAGACATACCAGACTTTAAAAGAGGGAATTACACGGGTATGAGGAATTTCCTGAAGGAGGGTCTGTGGAAAAGGGAAATGGAAGGACAGTCAGTAAATGAAATGATGGAATACGTAGCAACAAAGTGCAAGGAGGCACAGGAACGGTTTATACCCAAAGGAAAAAGATTAAATGGGAAGACCAGAAAGAGCCCCTGGTTTACCCAAAGGTGCAGGGAGGCGAAGACTCGGAGTGTCAGAGAATGGAAAAGGTACAGAAGGCAAAGAACCCAGGTAAACAAGGAGATTAGTCGAAAAGCTAGAAACGAGTATGCACAGGTATGGAGGAGGCCCAGAAACAG
>WNWK01058749.1:0-10367 GCA_009830355.1 Cherax destructor | reverse complement strand
TTATCGAGTCACAGACAGATCTACCTGGAAAATGAGCAACATGGAGATATATATAGGGTACAGTCAGGTGGAGAATACTGGGTCAGGTGGAGAAAGCTGCATGTGAGTCTTAAAAGTAGATTACTGGGATTTATATCAAGAAGTGTTAGCAACAGAAGTCCAGAGGTTATATTACAGCTTTATACATCATTAGTAAGGCCTCACCTAGATTACGCAGCTCAGTTCTGGTCTCCATATTACAGAATGGACATAAATTCGTTAGAAAACATTCAGCGTAGAATGACTAAATTAATACATAGCATTAGAAATCTTCCTTACGAAGAAAGATTGAAGACCCTAAAATTACATTCACTTGTAAGACGTAGAATGAGGGGAGACATGATCGAGGTATACAAGTGGACTGATTACCTCAAAACTCCTACTCTCCTTACACCTTTCTACTTTGTATTGGACTGATGAAGCCACTGTGTGGCGAAACGTTTCCTCAATAAAGATACCCAAATGTTGCATATGTGTCTAATTTATAGGAAGCAGAGGGTGTGCATTAATGGGGTTAAATCTGAGTGGGGATCTGTAACAAGTGGCGTTCCACAGGGATCGGTTTTGGGCCCGTTGTTGTTTATAATATATATAAATGACCTTGACGAGGGAATTACTAGTGATATGAGCAAATTCGCTGATGACACAAAGATAGGTAGGATAATCGATTCAGACGTAGATGTCACGGAACTTCAGGAGGATTTAGACAAACTCAATTCCTGGTCAGAAAAATGGCAGATGCAGTTCAATGTAGATAAATGCAAAGTTCTAAAGCTCGAGAATGTTCATAACCCTAGCACCTACCAGCTTAATAATGTTGAACTCAGCCGTACAGAATGCGAAAAGGATCTGGGGGTTATGGTAAGCAGCAACCTCAAACCAAGTCAGCAATGCCTAAGCGTAAGAAATAAAGCAAATAGATTACTGGGATTTATATCAAGAAGTGTAAGCAACAGAAGTCCAGCGGTTATATTACAGCTTTATACATCATTAGTAAGGCCTCACCTAGATTATGTAGCTCAGTTCTGGTCTCCATTTTACAGAATGGATATAAATTCGTTAGAAAACATTCAGCGACGAATGACAAAGTTAATTCATAGCATTAGAAATCTTCCGTATGAAGAAAGATTGATGACCCTTAAATTACATTCACTTGTAAGACGAAGAATGAGGGGAGACATGATCGAGGTATATAAGTGGAAGATGGGTATTAATAAGGTCTTGAGGATATCTCTCCAAGAGAGAACCCGCAATAATGGATTCAAATTGGATAAGTTTAGATTTAGAAAGGATATAGGAAAATATTGGTTTGGAAATAGGGTAGTTGATGAGTGGAACAGTCTGCCTAGTAGGGTCATTGAAGCTAGGACCTTGGGTAGTTTCAAATTTAGGTTGGATAAATTCATGAGTGAGAGGGGTTGGATTTGAGTGGGATGGATTGTGAAGGACTTGCCTAGTATGGGCCAACAGGCCTGCTGCAGTGTTCCTCCTTTCTTAAGAACATAAGAACATAAGAAAGGAGGAACACTGCAGCAGGCCTGTTGGCCCATACTAGGCAGGTCCTTCACAATCCGTCCCACTAACAGAATATTTGCTCAACCCAATTTTCAATTCTACCCATGTTCTTATGCCTTATAGGCATACCATGCCTTATAGGCAGACTGTTTACATAAGAACATAAGAAAGGAGGAACACTGCAGCAGGCCTGTTGGCCCATACTAGGCAGGTCCTTCACAATCCGTCCCACTAACAGAATATTTGCTCAACCCAATTTTCAATGCTACCCAAGAAATAATCTTTGACAATTCTACCCACTCATGCGCGAGTCCCACTCAAATCCAACCCCTCTCACTCATGAATTTATCCAACCTAAATTTGAAACTACCCAAGGTCCTAGCTTCAATAACCCTACTAGGCAGACTGTTCCACTCATCAACTACCCTATTTCCAAACCAATACTTTCCTATATCCTTTCTAAATCTAAACTTATCTAACTTGAATCCATTATTGCGGGTTCTCTCTTGGAGAGATATCCTCAAGACCTTATTTATATCCCCTTTGTTAATACCCATTTTCCACTTGTATACCTCGATCATGTCTCCCCTCATTCTACGTCTTACAAGTGAATGTAATTTTAGGGTCTTCAATCTTTCTTCGTAAGGAAGATTTCTAATGCTATGTATTAATTTAGTCATTCTACGCTGAATGTTTTCTAACGAATTTATGTCCATTCTGTAATATGGAGACCAGAACTGAGCTGCGTAATCTAGGTGAGGCCTTACTAATGATGTATAAAGCTGTAATATAACCTCTGGACTTCTGTTGCTAACACTTCTTGATATAAATCCCAGTAATCTATTTGCCTTATTACGTACGCTTAGGCATTGCTGTCTTGGTTTAAGGTTGCTGCTTACCATCACCCCCAAGTCCTTCTCGCAATCTGTATGGCTAAGTTCTACGTTATTTAACTTATAAGTGGGACTCGCGCATGAGTGGGTAGAATTGTCAAAGCTTATTTCTTGGGTAGCATTGAAAATTGGGTTGAGCAAACATTCTGTTAGTGGGACGGATTGTGAAGGACCTGCCTGGTGTGGGCCAGCGGGCCTGCTGCAGTGTTCCTCCTTTCTTATGTTCTTATGTTCTTAAGTGCTTGGGTTATGGACACTCCCGAGCTTCAGAACCTTGCATTTATCTACATTGAACTGCATCTGCCACTTTTCTGACCACGAATTAAGTTTGTCTAAATCTTCCTGAAGTTCTATGACATCTATGTTTGAATCAATTATCCTACCTATCTTCGTGTCGTCGGCGAATTAGCTCATATCACTAGTAATTCCCTCATCAAGGTCATTGATATATATTATAAATAACAATGGGCCTAAGACTGATCCCTGTGGAACACCACTTGTTACAAGTCCCCATTCGGATTTAACCCCATTTATGCACAAAGCAGAAATGACGTATGTCAGGGATGGGGTTCACTTATCCAGGTCTGGGGTGGGGGCACTGGCAACTGCAGTGGAGGGAGCTGTTAGGGCTTTAAACTAGAAATAGTTAGTGGTATGGGTTTTGGGGGGAAAACAGAGAAGTCCCAGTGTAGTAATATTATAAGTTGTAGGAGAACTAGTAATAGGCAGAATAAGGTGGACAGTGGAAAGCTAGTGACACTAGATGACAAGGACAGTAATAGGTATAGTGGAAAAACAGAGATGAGCAGGAAGGGTAAAGAGAAAGGAGGGTCTCTAAATATATATTACACCAATAGTCGTAGTGCTAGGAATAAGATGGACGAGTTGAGATTAGTTGCAAGTACGGGTAATATTGATGTTTTTGCAATAACTGAGACATGGTTTAATATGAAAAATCGGGACTTGCCTGCCGAATGTCACATTCAGGGTTTTAAATTGTTCCAAGTAGACAGAAGTATCGGGAAAGGGGTGGGGTGGCACTCTATGTCCGTGATCATTTAAATTGTTGCATAAAAACGGTATAAAGTCTGAATTAACACATACAGAGTCTGTCTGGATAGAATTTTCAGAGGGTGTGAAAAATTGATTTTAGGCGTGATTTACCGTCCTCCAAACTTAGATAGGGAACAAGGGAGACTACTTTGGGAGGAAATTGTTAAGGCCACAAGACACGATAACGTAGTAATTCTAGGGGACTTTAACTTTAGTCAGATTGATTGGAATTTCATGACAGGGAATTTAGAATCTAACGACTTTTTAGAAGTAGTTCAGGATTGCTTTTTGAAGCAGTTTGTAACAGAACCTACAAGGGAAATAACCTACTTGACTTGGTTCTGGCAAGCAAGGAAACCCTTGTTAATAATTTAGAAATTACAGAGGAACTCGGCTCAAGCGACCACAAGTCAATTACCTTTAGCATTGAATGGATGTATGATAGTAGGGATAATTCAGTAATGGTCCCAGATTTTCGCTTAGCAGATTATAATGGACTTAGAGAACACTTATCAACTGTGGACTGGGGTGAAGAAGAGAGGTATCAATATGACAGTTTTCTTGACACTATACAGGCTGCCCAAAGAACATTTATCCCGTATAAAGAAATTAGATCAAGTAGAAATGACCCAAAATGGATGAATAATAGGCTCAAATATCTTTTAGGGCAGAAGAAAGGAATTTATAGGCGCATAAAAAGAGGTGAGGGTCATCTTATAAATCAGTATACTGACATTAAGAGGGACGTTAAAAGGGAATAAGAAAATCTAAACGGGACTATGAAATTAAAGTTGCTAGGGATTCAAAAACTAACCCAAAAAGTTTTTTCCAGGTTTATAGAACAAAAGTTAGGGATAAGATAGGTCCCCTTAAAAATAACTTTGGGCATCTTACTGACAAGGAGAATGATATGTGCTCTATTTTTAATAATTATTTTCTCTCGGTTTTCACACAGGAAGACATTAATAATATCCCAGTAATTAATTTTTACAGAGGCCCAGAAGAAGATAAATTATGTAATATCACAGTCACTAGCGAAATGATTATGAAACAGCTGGACCGACTGAAACAAAATAAATCGCCGGGTCCTGATGAGCTTTTGCAAGAGTTCTTAAGGAATGCAAAATGGAACTCTGTGAACCAATATCTAACATTTTTAATTTATCTCTTCAAACAGGTGTAGTGTCTGATATGTGGAAGATGGCTAATGTAATTCCTATTTTTAAAGCAGGGGACAAGTCACTACCGTCAAACTACCGCCCAATAAGCCTGACCTCAATTGTAGGCAAATTACTAGAGTCAATTATAGCTGATATTATTAGAAGCCATCTAGATAACCATAATTTGATTAATGATACCCAGCATGGATTCACGAGGGCCGTTCCTGCCTATCTAATTTATTAACCTTCTTCAGTATAGCTTTTGAGGCTGTTGATCACGATAAAGAATTCGATATTGTTTATTTAGACTTTAGTAAGGCTTTTGATAGAGTACCGCACCAGAGACTGTTAAAGAAAGTGGCAGCTCATGGCATTGGGGGAAAAGTGCTGTCATGGATCGAGTCATGGCTCACCAATAGGAAGCAGAGAGTATGCATAAATGGGGTTAAATCCGAATGGGGACTTGTAACAAGTGGTGTTCCACAGGGATCAGTCTTAGGCCCATTGTTATTTATAATATATATCAATGACCTTGATGAGGGAATTACTAGTGATATGAGCAAATTCGCCGACGACACGAAGATAGGTAGGATAATTGATTCAAACATAGATGTCATAGAACTTCAGGAAGATTTAGACAAACTTAATTCGTGGTCAGAAAAGTGGCAGATGCAGTTCAATGTAGATAAATGCAAGGTTCTGAAGCTCGGGAGTGTCCATAACCCAAGCACTTATAAGTTAAATAACGTAGAACTTAGCCATACAGATTGCGAGAAGGACTTGGGGGTGATGGTAAGCAGCAACCTTAAACCAAGACAGCAATGCCTAAGCGTACGTAATAAGGCAAATAGATTACTGGGATTTATATCAAGAAGTGTTAGCAACAGAAGTCCAGAGGTTATATTACAGCTTTATACATCATTAGTAAGGCCTCACCTAGATTACGCAGCTCAGTTCTGGTCTCCATATTACAGAATGGACATAAATTCGTTAGAAAACATTCAGCGTAGAATGACTAAATTAATACATAGCATTAGAAATCTTCCTTACGAAGAAAGATTGAAGACCCTAAAATTACATTCACTTGTAAGACGTAGAATGAGGGAGACATGATCGAGGTATACAAGTGGAAAATGGAGTATTAACAAGGGGATATAAATAAGGTCTTGAGGATATCTCTCCAAGAGAGAACCCGCAATAATGGATTCAAGTTAGATAAGTTTAGATTTAGAAAGGATATAGGAAAGTATTGGTTTGGAAATAGGGTAGTTGATGAGTGGAACAGTCTGCCTAGTAGGGTTATTGAAGCTAGGACCTTGGGTAGTTTCAAATTTAGGTTGGATAAATTCATGAGTGAGAGGGGTTGGATTTGAGTGGGACTCGCGCATGAGTGGGTAGAATTGTCAAAGCTTATTTCTTGGGTAGCTTTGAAAATTGGGTTGAGCAAATATTCTGTTAGTGGGATGGATTATGAAGGACCTGCCTAGTATGGGCCAACAGGCCTGCTGCAGTGTTCCTCCTTTCTTATGTTCTTATGTTCTTATGTTCTCTGCTTCCTATTGGTGAGCCATGACTCGATCCATGACAGCACTTTTCCCCCAATGCCATGAGCTGCCACTTTCTTTAACAGTCTCTGGTGCGGTACTCTATCAAAAGCCTTACTAAAGTCTAAATAAACAATATCGAATTCTTTATCGTGATCAACAGCCTCAAAAGCTTTACTGAAGAAGGTTAATAAATTAGATAGGCAGGAACGGCCCCTCGTGAATCCATGCTGGGTATCATTAATCAAATTATGGTTATCTAGATGGCTTCTAATAATATCAGCTATAATTGACTCTAGTAATTTGCCTACAATTGAGGTCAGGCTTATTGGGCGGTAGTTTGACGGTAGTGACTTGTCCCCTACTTTAAAAATAGGAATTACATTAGCCATCTTCCACATATCAGACACTACACCTGTTTGAAGAGATAAATTAAAAATGTTAGATATTGGTTCACAGAGTTCCATTTGCATTCCTTAAGAACCCTTGCAAAAGCTCATCAGGACCCGGCGATTTATTTTGTTTCAGTCGGTCCAGCTGTTTCATAATCATTTCGCTAGTGACTGTGATATTACATAATTTATCTTCTTCTGGGCCTCTGTAAAAATTAATACTGGGATATTATTAATGTCTTCCTGTGTGAAAACCGAGAAAATAATTATTAAAAATAGAGCACATATCGTTCTCCTTGTCAGTAAGATGCCCAAAGTTATTTTTAAGGGGACCTATCTTATCCTAACTTTTGTTCTATAAACCTGGAAAAACTTTTTGGGTTAGTTTTTGAATCCTAGCAACTTTAATTTCATAGTCCCGTTTAGCTTTTCTTATTCCCTTTTAACGTCCCTCTTAATGTCAGTATACTGATTTATAAGATGATCCTCACCTCTTTTTATGCGCCTATAAATTCCTTTCTTCTGCCCTAAAATATATTTGAGCCTATTATTAATCCATTTTGGGTCATTTCTACTTGATCTAATTTCTTTATACGGGATAAATGTTCTTTGGGCAGCCTGTATAGTGTTAAGGAAACTGTCATATTGATACCTCTCTTCTTCACCCCAGTCCACAGTTGATAAGTGTTCTCTAAGTCCATTATAATCTGCTAAGCGAAAATCTGGGACCATTACTGAATTATCCCTACTATCATACATCCATTCAATGCTAAAGGTAATTGACTTGTGGTCGCTTGAGCCGAGTTCCTCTGTAATTTCTAAATTATTAACAAGGGTTTCCTTGCTTGCCAGAATCAAGTCAAGTAGGTTATTTCCCCTTGTAGGTTCTGTTACAAACTGCTTCAAAAAGCAATCCTGAACTACTTCTAAAAAGTCGTTAGATTCTAAATTCCCTGTCATGAAATTCCAATCAATCTGACTAAAGTTAAAGTCCCCTAGAATTACTACGTTATCGTGTCTTGTGGCCTTAACAATTTCCTCCCAAAGTAGTCTCCCTTGTTCCCTATCTAAGTTTGGAGGACGGTAAATCACGCCTAAAATCAATTTTTCACACCCCTCTGAAAATTCTATCCAGACAGACTCTGTATGTGTTAATTCAGACTTTATACCCGTTTTTATGCAACAATTTAAATGAACATAAGAAAGGAGGAACACTGCAGCAGGCCTGTTGGCCCATTCTAGGCAGGTCCTTCACATTCCATCCCACTAACAGAATATTTGTTCAACCTAATTTTCAATGCTACCCAAGAAATAAGCTTTGATAATTTTATTTACTCATGTGCAATTCCCACTCAAATCCAACCCCTTCCACTCATGAATTTATCCAACCTAAATTTAAAACTACCCAAGGTCCTTGCTTCAATAACCCTACTAGGCAGACTGTTCCACTCATCAACTACCCTATTTCCAAACCAATACTTTCCTATATCCTTTCTAAATCTAAACTTATCTAACTTGAATCCATTATTGCGGGTTCTCTCTTGGAGAGATACCCTCAAGACCTTATTTATATCCCCTTTGTTAATACCCATTTTCCACTTGTATACCTCGATCATGTCTCCCCTCATTCTACGTCTTACAAGTGAATGTAATTTAAGGGTCTTCAATCTTTCTTCGTAAGGAAGATTTCTAATGCTATGTATTAATTTAGTCATTCTACGCTGAATGTTTTCTAACGAATTTATGTCCATTCTGTAATATGGAGACCAGAACTGAGCTGCGTAATCTAGGTGAGGCCTTACTAATGATGTATAAAGCTGTAATATAACCTCTGGACTTCTGTTGCTAACACTTCTTGATATAAATCCCAGTAATCTACTTTTAAGACTCACATGCAGCTTTCTCCACCTGACCCAGCATTCTCCACCTGACTGTACCCTATATATATCTCCATGTTGCTCATTTTCCAGGTAGATCTGTCTGTGACTCGATAAAGCCCACTGCGTGGGCGAAACGTTGTCAATAAAGGATCACATTATACTGTTTATGTGTTTATTTTTCCATTGTGTCGGTATTTTATACCATTTATTTCCAATATCAGCTATAATTGACTCTAGTAATTTGCCTACAATTGAGGTCAGGCTTATTGGGCGGTAGTTTGACGGTAGTGACTTGTCCCCTGCTTTAAAAATAGGAATTACATTAGCTATCTTCCACATATCAGACACTACACCTGTTTGAAGAGATAAATTAAAAATGTTAGATATTGGTTCACAGAGTTCCATTTTGCATTCCTTAGGAACCCTTGCAAAAAGCTCATCAGGACCAGGCGATTTATTTTGTTTCAGTCGGTCCAGCTGTTTCATATTTAGAGACCCTCCTTTCTCTTTACCCTTCCTGCTCATCTCTGTTTTTCCACTATACCTATTACTGTCCTTGTCATCTAGTGTCACTAGCTTTCCACTATCCACCTTATTCTGCCTATTACTAGTTCTCCTACAACTTATAATATTACTACACTGGGACTTCTCTGTTTTCCCCCCAAAACCCATACCACTAACTATTTCTAGTTTAAAGCCCTAACAGCTCCCTCCACTGCAGTTGCCAGTGCCCCCACCCCAGACCTGGATAAGTGAACCCCATCCCTGGCATACATGTCATTTCTGCCATAGAAGAGGTCCCAGTTGTCAATGAATGTTACTGAATTTTCCTTACAGTATTTGTCCAGCCAGCAATTGACACCAATTGCCCTGGACAGCCATTCATTTCCAACTCCTCTCCTTGGCAAAATACCACATATGACAGGGTTCCCACCCTTCTTCCTAATTATGTCTATTGCTGACCTAAACCTGCTAGTCAGGTTCTCACTCCTACGTCTGCCAACATCGTTGCCTCCAGCACTGAGACAGATAATAGGATTGCTCCCATTACCTCTCATGATGTCGTCCAGACGGCTAACAATATCCTCCATCCCAGCCCCAGGAAAGCAAACCCTCTGTCTCCTACTCCTATCAATCAAACAGAAAGCCCTATCCATGTACCTAACCTGACTGTCCCCAACAACAACAATGTTTTTACCTTCCTTTGTGTCTTTCGTCGTGACGCTCCCAGAAGTCGACTCACATTCATCGGGTAGCACAGAGAATGGGTTCGATGTTTCCACAACATTCTCCTGGGTCTTCGTTGTTTCTACCTCTCCACCCGTCCTCTTGAGCCTTAACTTTGTCCCATGCGTTTTAGCCACTGTCCAGGTTCCTTTCCTGGCTTGAGGATTCTCAACAGGAGGATTACTACGAATCCTCTTGTTTTCCTCAGTCAGTCGCTGTATCTCAAGCTTAGCTACCCTCAGTTCTTCCTTCAGCTGCTGGTAGAGTAGCTCAAGTGAGGACATCTTCTTCAGATTGACAGAGAGCACACAAGACACGTCTTCACTGAGTTAAGTCAGGTCCACCACTGAGTTAAGTCAGTTAAGCCAGTTAAGTCATCAACTACCCCATTTCCAAACCAACACTTTCCTATATCCTTTCTAAATCCAAACCTGTTTAATTTGAATCCACAGATCTCAGTCACAAACAGATATGAGATGTGTTTGTGGCTTGATAAAGCCCAACACACGAAAACGACTTCTGGCAGAAAATGCAGAGAAACTGTTATTCTTGAAGAATAACCTTCCAATCATAAACTTTAAGTATTAAGCAAATGTCAATTGATTATGTAATAAAAGTATTATGTATTAAAAGTATTATGTAATGAAAGTATTTGCCATCTGGT